>DWEE01003968.1:0-10059 GCA_018245755.1 Parelbella macleannani
TACTACACTATACAATAACTCCTTGTTGCTCGACGATTAGGTAAACATGTTATTGAACATGACCGTTACGTTTTATCACTGTTAACGTCCGCTCACATCTTTGTCAGTTTATACTGAGCGAGTACGTCATAAGTTGTTCGACACACACACACACTCCGTGTAGCACAGTGTAGTTCCCGCACAGCGATTACACGAAGCTTCGCCTCTGTGCCATATTTACTCTACCGCTGCGGGCGAACTTATCTACTTAATGTGTGTTCCGGAGTTCCGTACTACTTCATTGTGGTGTGCTATATTAAGACGATTATTTAACTATGTCGGTACTTGCTTGAGCATTAAAAAAACATCTGATGTGTGTGATCATGGGATGGTTTGTTCCGCTCCCAGTTAAAAGTTACTTGTTTCGATATAAATTGAAATGTTTTATCTCTCAGCGTGTTTTTCTTTTGGATTCATAATGCCTCCGCGCCCGAAGCTTGATGATTTGCCATGGTTTAAAGTACGCAACTTTTACTTGTATGTACACTCATTTTTTTTGGTATACAGAAAACAGTACACAGTTTGAAATCGTACTTATTTTATGACTATATAACAATTTTATGACTTATAATCATAAGTCATTCTATTTATAAAAGTCATCTTATCTTCTATGGTATATAGCTATTATATAGTTATAGTGTGTACAGTTCCGACAAAGCGATTCCATGAGGCAGTGCCCGTGTGCAATATTTACGCGGCGGCTTCGGGCGAACTTCTCTACTTAATGTGTGTTCCGGGGTTAATCGCTACGTCATTGTGGTAGGGGATTGAATTCTATTATATATATGATTTCTTAACATTATGAGTGTTGTTCAAAATGTATCGTCATTCAATATTGTTATACACGAATATAGACGGTTTAATTAAAGGTATTTGTAGGCCGTTATAACTAATTTGCGATAATTAAGGGATTGTTTTGTTTGCAGTGTCAATTTCTTATATAATTATTTTATCTGTACACTATAGGCCACATAGGTATGTATATGTTGAGTATGTTCGCGCAGTGTTTCAGTTTCGATTTTCTGTTAGAAAAACGTAAAATTGATGCGTGTATTATGTGTGGATTTATTTAACCGCATCTCTTTTTGTATGTGTTTCAAGCATTTGCTTCAAGATCAAGAGGTTGTCACAGAGAATCTTTCTATATTAGAATTTCTTGAGAGTGAAGAGCTAAGAATTTTGAAAAATTCGTTTCTGCAGCTTACAAATGACTACATATATTTCATTTTAAGAACTCACATATATGTACATATAAACATTGCATTCCATCAGACACAACGGTAGCTTACAAAATGTGCTGAGAATGTTCTTAAAAGACATTTAACTTCCTTTGTAATGTACGAGTAACGTCCCTTTATTTTGTGTGTAATGTAACGTCCCTTTATTTTTCTATCGCTTACTTTGATCCTCACGTTGCGGAGCGGCTGCGTCGATTATTGTTTTTGTAGCGAAGATTAGAAAAAGTACGCATTGTAAGGTATGTGGAACAGTAGCGTAGAGCGAAGAGACCACATACAAGCGATAACGGCCTGCAGACTATTCGCATAATTTTATCGCTTTTTGAATAGCGTGCAAAATTTATCCTCATATTAAGTCATTGATAAAATATCAACGTAAGAATATAAAGTGATTTTACTTTGATATTGTCTATGTACTTGTTATTGACTTGCTTGGACTACCATGTCCTATGGCAAACTTATGAACATTACTTCAGCAAGTAAGAAATATTAAACAAGAAGTGTCCCGCACGTTCTAATATATAACCCTTCTTATATAAATATACTTTTATATAAATAATTGAGCAACGATAACTTCCCGTGTCGCACAAATAAATGACAAACAGCGGACAATAATCGTTCCGAAGGTGCTACATTTCCTTTTCCGTCCCATTCTCGTGCCGTTCGTACGGTGCTGTTTTGTCTCGCCGCGTTCGCCTTTCATTACGACGAGCTCGACAGCCGCGTAAAACGGTTTGTTAAGCGCTGATCGTTATCATCATCATTATCATACACTCATTACCGCCGCATTGTAGGTCAAAAGTATATTATAATTGAAAGGGTTGTAGTCATTTTCTAATACGTTAAGGCATTTTATTGGCAGACATCGTTCGATTTTTTACATAAAATTATGTCAACCAAATGTTTAACTTTCGAAACAATAAAGCAATATCATTTTCACATCCAGTCAAGAAAAGCGCAGAGAGCTCTCCTTCAAAGCCAGCAATGCATTGGCCATTCCTCGCGTGTTTCAAATGTCCATAGGCGACGGTGACCATTTAACATCAGGGGACCCATCTGCCTGTTTGTCGAGCTAGGTATAAAAAAAAGATCTGCTGTGAAACAGTATTGCTGCTAACCGTTTCAGATACTACGGTGCCTGATATTCTAAGTTAGTTCTTAGCATTAGCTATGTATGTTCATAGGTACATGACTGCACGACGCAGGTACACATTTAATCTTATTTAAGTATTAGCCGTAGAACACGAGCTGCAATAAAGGCCTAACATCTCACATCCGTTCATTTTCTATCTAGATGTCCAATCAATTAATTTTCCAGGTAAAAAAAGGACAAAGGGAGCATTAGCGGCGAATAGTAACTATCGCTTATCGTTTGCCTCTGGTGTGTGAGACTAAAAGAAACGAACTAGAAATATGTAGTTAATTTTCTCGGTAAGGAGTTAGGATTGTCGACGCTACAATAAAGGCAGTTACCACGTCTAGACTCTGAAGCTGTATTAGGACTAAGAGCTCGAACGGGCACTGATTTCGAGGTAAATTCACATCTCAGAAATAGGAGACTCAATTTTAAAGAAAATATCTTAGTTTATTTCTAGGGAGTTCAATATAAAGCTATTTGCATCGAATGAATTGTGTGTGCGCAACACTATTGTAATACATGTGCTCTTACAGATGTTTTGATATAGGTAGACTTGAATATTGATGTTTTTAAAGTAAGTCCAAAGAAAAAACTACCAAAATTCTCTATATAGGTATGTGCGCTGCCGTAGTGATTAGTAATACGTAAAAACAGTGTACTACAAAAATATGGCTTTTTAGTCGATCTGGAAAAAAAAAATCCGCGACGGCATATTTCTTCCTTTAACAAATAAGCCGCAATAAGGCTTACATTTATCGAAAATGAAATGGTGACTTACGGCCATTATTTTAGGTATGACACATCAATCCTTATGAATGATAGTATTTTCGTAAAGTGTTTCATTGCAAAGACAATTCTATTAAGATAAACCTTGGCTTTTGTAGCATGTTAAAGTAGAATAAAATAATTGGATATTATGTCTCGGTGGGTTATTGTCCATAGTACGGCGCGGTGCGGCGGAAACCAATATCTATTATATGTAGTGTTATTGTATGAATTTATTATTAAAAAATATTGTTGGAAAAAATTACTATGTAATAATATTATCTCTGTCGAAGTGGTGTACATTTTTGATTTGAGATTTCTTTTAAATTATTGGCGGTCTAAACCGCGGTGCACAACTAGTAATGTTAAGATAAATGTAGCATATTAAGAAACTGGTCGAAACCGAAAGTAAACCTTCGGTCACTACAAATCATTAAACCTCTTCGTTCCAAAATAACGTCGACTATTATTTTATTTATGAGTAAAATGAATTATGGTGAATATGTATGTATTGTGATAAAAAATAAAAATCTTATATTTTATTATGCAGTTAAATTCTCAAAATACTAAGTCCTATAACAAATAAGCTGAAGGTGAACATAACAGAAACTAATATTTCTCCGTCTGCCCTTATTATTAGACTCCTTGTAGACCAGATTAATGGACTTGACTGCAAAAATCGTGTACCTAATTTATTATGGTCGTCAAAAAAATGGTTTCGATTTAATCTTTTGGATTGATATTTTGATATATTGAAAGATTATATAACAACGATATGTAAAACATCGATATATGTAAATAGGTATATTATAAAACTTTATAAAACAACATCAATTTAACCGCGATGACACATGCAATCAATTTGTAACTATGACATAAAGAATACTCATTTCAAAGTCACATGTAAGCGTTGAAATTGAAAGCAATGTGCGCCTTAATTAGATTACAGTTATTAGTATTTTTATTTACATCAAATTTATGATTTAATTTAACTTCGAGTCCTCTGCCTATCCCTTCAAGGATTACAGGCGTGATACTATATTTTGTTTTTGCAATTTTACCTCAATTAGAAAATACACAAAAAAATTTCAAACGTATTTTCCCTTGTTACGGCAGACGCACGCATTCGGGTTCACTGTCTCACATCTGTTAATATAATAACACCAGTCACAACATCGATAGTATTTCTTAAAAAAGCCTTATAATAACTGAAAATATCTGTGAAACATTCTGTTGGAAACTGCTAACTAATACATTTTATAATTTAGGAGGCGTAGCCTTATAATTCAGCGGGGTAATGCTGCAGGGGATTGGGAACCATGCCTCGCAAGGACATTTTAGATGGAGCTTATTTTTGTAACCATACTTTTTTTTTATTTTGTTATTATTATTTTTACCAAAAACTTCTGAATGTAGAAATAAAGATTAAGATACGCTATGTAAAAGAACATAGGATAACCTTACAAATATTACAGAAATCTTTATGGATTATTTTTATTTGATCCTATGGTTAACGACAATGCTCCCGTACCAAACTGCGGTACGGTACCGAGTAAATTATTCGGAAGCTCGTGGCGTCTTTTAGAACTAATATACGAGTATATATATTTTTAAAATAGTTTTATTTTGGTTATTATTAAACTATATTTAAAGTGGTATTATATACAATAATGGTACCTATTGTAATATGGTATAAGAATATGTATTTTATAAATCCAAATGCCACGCATGTTGTACTGACCTAGCATAATGTATTTTTATCTTACATTAATGTATGTACTGGTGTTATCATGAAAAGTTGTTCTAATTGTATTTTTTTCTATATTTCAGACATTTAGTTGCCGTATCGAGAGGTTTAGAAATGGATCTCCAGACCACACCCGTGAGTACAACATATAAAATTTTCCATATAAGTTAAATTTTCAATTAAATAGAGATAATTATTATGTAAAAAATTTATATTTAAAGACTTTTTGGATTTTGAAATAGTTTTATATTAGTTTCTATACATGTCACAACCTCCAGTTTTAAGTACAGCGCCACCTATTAGATAACCAAAGAAACAACAGGACAGCTTTTGGGTGCTCGGGTTCGTTTCAAAAGCTTCTTATAAATGTTGAAGCGCTGGGTAGATGGCGCCCTGTTGCTTCGTGTTGTATTATTTTCTCCCACTAGAGGGCACTACAATATAACGTTATATTCAAACGATATGAAATTCTACGTAATTTCAACACCCTTTGCTAGATGGCGTTTCTCCGTCGTCTCTTGTAGTATGATAATATAGAAAATGCTTCTGCCTGCAATGGATAGATGGAGTTAGTTAAAATTACTTTGTATATAGAAGAAATATGAAGGAATCGAGCCTCTCTGTACTAAATATAAATATGTTTAAATTTAAATATAATCACTGATACAATTCAATGTTATCGACAAAGCGACTCTATCATGAGTATGTTTAAAAAAATATAACAAATGTTTTATTAGAATTACTTGTATCAGTTGGAAAACCTATACATATTTTAGACAAGAGTATTTAAATATATTTTTTAATATTTAAGTACTTAAGTATGAAAAAAAAATCTTAGGCTATCTTAATCTTAATAAAAGGTAAACCTAAAGTAACAAAGAAACTTAGTAGATTTGAGATATTTCAACCGTGTAATAATATTAAAACATTTTAAAATTCAAGTGAATTATTTTCTAAAATATTTTCTACCAGACAGCTCCATTTAAAGCTCCATGCGAACTGAACGACGTACATTTTTCAGATAGTTTCGTGATCCCTCTCCACATTAGTTCCCATATACCTATAAGTGCTGAATTAAAACATTTGGTACGGCCTTTGCCCTTCAAATATTCATAATAAAATATTGGACTGCGAATGACATTGCTGGACCCATGAGGAAAGTGTCCGTTGTGGGTCGTGATAGCTGCTAAGTTTATAGTAAATATTTCGCTTCGCTTACTTCCGCTATGGGTATCGATCATAAAATAATATTGCTCTTTTGATAAATGTTCAGAGTGCCTTTTGATGGCTCGAGTCACTTACTTAACTAAAGATGAACACGTCTGTTCACGCTGATGTGCATGCATAGCGGATGAAGCGCTCCAGAATAGGCTAAAATGTAGCGTGTCTGCGAATATAGCATTGTCGTAAATTCAAGTGTGGTGCGAGCTGCCCCGCCTCGGGCGAGTCGGCACCGCGCGCCCGCTCCGGATATTCAACGTTACGAATAGCTTTATTAAGACTAAATATTACAATTTCCTAGCAAGTATTGCACTGGTTGGAATTGCTAATGCGCCGTCGAAAGAGCACATAGTGATGAGATACGACGGCTTCAAGCCGGTCTGGCGTTGCCGCTTTACTGTTTTATGAGCTGCGAAATTGCATTTTCCAAGCTGAGATGCCAATTAAAATTGGAATTGATAGTTTTTCAAATTAGGATGTCAGAACAGGCGTGTAAACCTAGCGCGGACATGTCGCGGTATAGCGTGGCCTGTCTAAGCACGTAGTAATGGTCTGGCGACATACGGGCAACAGCATAGGTGGTGTGCCAAGCTATGCTCTGCGGTTTCCAACCTGCAAGCCCATCGTGGGGATTATGGACAAAGATTTAGGGGAGGCCTATACACAGCAATGCAATTGGATTCAAATATTCGTACCTGAATAAATTCATTATTAGCCTAGTATTACTAGATATAGACCGGCCCTAACGGAGCCTAATTGCGGGCATTACGGATGTATTTTTCCATTTCTTTCTTTTTGTTATAATTGTAATACAGCCTATGTAGTCGGAACATCGGCTTATCGTAATCGTGAAGAAATAGTAACAATAATATCTTAAATCTAGTTAGTAGAAAAGGGGCTTCGTCTCCCTACCACAAATTACTATGATTTAATATTGCTTAGTTATCTGCGGGCTGGTAATTTGTTAGCGCGCCTCTCGGGCCCCGGGTTGGGCGCCATTGTTGCGCCGCCGTCTTTTGTTCATCGCCTGCCCCGTGCGATAGGATCTTGAGTTATTATGATTAGGATTCTTTGCCAAGTGGTGCAAACTTGCTAATTCCACCATTATAGCTCAAGTTTTAGTCATTTCGACGCGCAAAGAGGGTTTAAACTGTTTCCTTAAGATATGTATCAATATTTATTCGTTTAACGGCGATGTGGCAATATGCAATATCATTAAATCGTCCGTTGTCATTTTTTATACCGAACTTTTTAATTGGCAACATTCCGTTTACCTCATAACGTGCACATTCCATAGGTGTCCCATTAAATTAATAAACATCACCTGAACTCGTAAACTCTATGGAGTTAATATATCAAGCGAGGCGTCGTGTCACGCACGCAGTAACACTCATTTCATATAGTGGTTCAGAATCGATGGCAATATCGAGGACGGCTTTTTCAATTAGTGAAAACATTCAATTGTCATTGTGTTTATAGTGTAATTGCCGGTTTGTTATCCACCATCCATCTTGACTGGTGTAATGGGTTGCCATCAGGGAAATGAATCGGCCGGCCTTTGGACGTCCGGCGTCCTACTGGTCGCTTTGTACAAATGTTGGTGCAAAATAGCTTTCTGTTTTAAACGTGACTTCAGACGTGCCTAGGGATCCGATATAGATGTGACCAGTCCGCGTGCGATTAGATGGATATAAACGGCTTGCTGTTCTGCTGGCGTAGATAAAAAAAGAGATGTGTTCGAATAAAAATAAATCTTAGCAGTAGCTAAGATTTATTTTTAATATTAAGAATAGTATTATTACAGTATGAGTTTCCTTTTACAAGAACAAACTGCGCATTGTTAATAATTCTCGATGAAAAGAATACAAAACTAAACTCAAGAATGCTAAAACTCTCCGTAGTATGATTCGTATATATGTATTTGAATGTATTAACTTTCAAGATCATGACGCTTTTTTCTAAATTTATTTGTTTCATCTAGATCATAAAACTCGTTTACCTACATCGTTGTACTTTTATGCGTTGTTTTTTTTTTCTTTTGTTGTTCTTTTTTTTCTGTTGTTGTTGTAATTGTTAGTTTATCATGTTGAATGTCTCATTATTTTAACGGTAAATAAATGTTTTCATATATCCGACAATAAACTAGGCGAAGCGCGTTCTAATAATAATTTATAGTGCTCTCCAACAAACGTTAAAACTGCAACATAAATTACTTTACAGCTACGTACCTAGTGCGTTTAACATTCGTTTATTGCAGACCTCGCGACAATTAGAAACAATGACTGCTGTGGACTACTTAACGGAAATAAAATGTAAAAACGTTCGTCATTGTAACAATTTTTTACAAGACAATAGACGGGAAATGTGCAGTGGAGCTCGCACGCAAAAACAGATATTGCAATCTCGTTAATAAGAAAATGATCGATTTAATAAGTATTCAAAACGTGGCGTTTTCTGTAAAAATATTGCATAAAATAAATCTGTTCAAAGTTATTTCAATTGTCCAAATAATCTCAGTCGACACGACAGTCGGTTATTTAAATTTTTCAAATAATCTCGGGCGACACGAATGAAAGCAGGAGTTTAATTGAATAATAGTAAAAAACACCGCATATGTTATTCATACACGTAGCTATGCTTTAAGTTGACTTTCTGTATGGTTCTTTTAAAATCAAAATTTCTACCATTATAAAGTCGTCAGACAATTGTTTGGGTTAATATTTATTGCAAGGCGACTATATCCATACTCGTTTAAAGCTTACATGGTAAACGGAATCGAAGCCACCTGGCATGCATTTGGCCGTTTATTCAGTGGTATTGTAGTGTAATGTTTCCTTTACGATCCCAGTGCAGTTTAAATCTCAGCGGAGGAGGTCAGACTGGGCGTGTCCGTGGTGTAGCAGATTGATAAATTTGCGGAAGCACCCGCCACTGAATGGGACGTGGCACGCAGGCCACGATGCAGACTCTGCATTCTACGAGTGTGTTCACATAAACGGTTTAAAACTACGTTCATAGAGATTGTGAGGGTGTATAAATTGGACGCATTCGGTATATTCTCATATTTTCTTGTATTTAATCAATTTGCTATTTATTTTTTATCGATTGTATCAACAAAAGCAGATTGCAGATTGAAAAGCAGATTTAATTGCAGTTTTTCAAAGCCATCTATAATATGATTATTATTAGAGCATAGCAAACATTTTTTAAAAATAATCCGTAAAATTTTGTACACGTCAGGTAAAAAGCACGTATGTGTATGGCCGGGCTGCAAATCGGCGGGCTTTGCGTTAACAAGCAGTTGTTATAGTTTATTCTATCTTTGTCCAACACAATAGGCTGAAAGGAGATGCTGAAAGGGCTTCCGAGGCTCGCTCCTACACTATGATAAAGTGGGCAGTAAAATGATCGGCTCCAGCCATTTGGGATCCGAGCACCTGCGTCACGTGATCCCGGATTAGTAGATACTGCCAACCTTCAGTGTAAACGCTAAGACGGCGACCGTGACAAAGTGCCTTCCATTAGGGTAGCTACGGGCATTACCAACTTAAAATTCGATAAAGCAACTTGCTCTGAACCCCCCCAAATAGCTCTAGTTGCTGACGGCTCACATAACTCACTTCGTAGGCAATGGTCCGCCATATTGTTCAATCGTTAGACCGTAAAGTAATTTTTGATGTACATAGATATACATATATTCGTACATTGTAGAGCTGTATGTAAAGGTGTTTAAAAAAATCGCGTGTCCGATATTTTTGTCTGTTTAATATTATGCGAATCTATACATATAATATGTATGTATATTATGCTATGTCTGTAATATGTTAGTTTTTTAAGCGTAAAAGAATCCAGTAACAATTGTGTTTGGAAAAATTGATTTATTTTTTCAGAATTACTCAAGTTATATATAA
>DWEE01003969.1:0-10058 GCA_018245755.1 Parelbella macleannani
GTACATATAATTGAACGTATATCGTACGTATAATTACAATATTTGGGTAATCGTTACGTTCAGTTAAACGATAAAAAAAACGCGTTTTGTCTATTTTGCATGACGAAAGGTAACTTTTTTTTTCAGAAAATAATTAATCGGCGTCTTTGTTATTAAAGTTTACTTTCATTCCATCTTTTATTTAATTAAAATAATGCGTTTAATAATATAAATACTATTATAACTTATTTATATACTGTCCAGGTAGAATGTAACGTGTTATATTAAAAATAAGCTCTATACTACAAAAAAAAGCGAAGAATTATCCCTCCTTTGCCTTGGATTTGATAGATTTAATAATTAATAATTCACAATGTAAATGAATTTTCAATATACAGACTATATCTCAAAAGTTCAATAATTGTACATTTAAATATAAACACAAGTGAAACGTAATAAGTGAAATGTTAAAATAATGAGTCATTATCACTGACGTTAATATATTCAATTAAACCAAGTCAATATTTGTCCATTTTGTTTATAACCTACAAAATGGTGAAAGCTTATGAACTAATTTTGGAGACACTTTGAAAAACTTAATTATCAAAGCCAAGTGTGTTGTGGCGCTGCAGTTATATGTTGCATTCGTTTAACGTGTTACTTTCCTATCAACATGTGTTAGCATTTCACACTCAAATTTACATTAGTTCTACCAGATCTAGTGGCTGCAAGCGCGACTGTTGAGCGAGAGGTATTAGGTTCGATTTCCGGACCGAGCTAAATTTTATTTGGTTATTTCAACTTCGCTTTCGTAGTAGTAACTCGGAGTCCGGATTTATTTTAGATGGTTGACAATAGGCCCACGTTCTCTTCCATGGGATATATAATACAGCAGTTGAAAAGTGGGTATAGGCACCGTACTCCTCTGTCTCCCCTTCGGGGAATGATAGTACCCGTGCAGCACATATACCCGTATGCCAGGTTCGGGAATTATGGGCAAAGACCCCTAAGGGGATGCCTAAGTTCAGCAATGGAAGGAGATAAGCTGATGATGATTCAATGAAAAATGAATATTAGAACATTTGGTGCACTATTAATTGTATCCACGTTCATATTAGGTATATTGAACAAGGAAGTGGCAGAAACTTTAAGCATGAATAATAATTTATGCTGTGGTAACGGTACAATATACAGACTGTAATAACCATATTGTTCGGTGTAACCGTATAACATTGTATTTATAACATATAAAATCTTTCTAATGATGGCATTCGGCAGCCGCGGGCCGAAACTGACGCCTGACTTCTATTAACGTATTAATTTTATTATTATTGCACTCTAATACACCAAATCGTTTTATCACCACCGCGGTGTTGTAACGGTAGACACCCAAATTGGGAAACCTACGTCCCTATAAACGAAAGCTGCAGCAACATGAGATAGATTAAATACCTTTGCTAGCGATTCTTGCGTAATGTTTAAATTTGGAACGTATTTTCAATTAAACATCACATTCGCAAATAAAATAATTCGCTTTCTGCAATCTTAAAAATCTTTCCTTCATAGATTATAAGTGGATCATGCAGTACAAGGACCTCTCACACTCTACAGGGAATTAACAATCGTCCACGATCCAATGCCAATTGACTCATAATTACGTGGCCGGCGGGTCAGTGGGACTTGACCCGCTCTAGGCACACGTTTAATAAGCCGATTAGATTTACAAGAAAGTTCTTTCTCGATTACTACAACTGGGATTAGAGGTATAGTTTGTACATTAGTCCTTCTTGGACTTTGATGTCGACATATGTTCGATATAAATACACATTTTAGTTTTATGAATGCAACCTACATTTCAATATTATTGCCGTTTTGTGTGTATTTTTCCGATGTAATAATACAATAATGAAATTGAGTCTTGAGCCCTCGTCAATTTAAGATGTCATCGAATATATTCATTACAAACGAATTTCTTATGTAACTCGCAGCTTATTACAACATTCATTTAGTAACTTATACAATAAAATGTTTGTATGACATTTAATTAATCTAGCATATCATTAATCTCACCTGGAATTACGCCACGCACGCAAACCGTCGGAGTTGCTCCATTGCCGCCGACTTGCCATAGACGAGGGAATATTATGGAAATGATGATTCTAATAACATTAATGGTGAAACTTACATAAACGTATATTTCTCTGTCTACCCCTTTGGGGTAAATACAGGTTTTATGTTATATTATTATTGAAATAAAAACATGTTTATTTTGTTACTACACTGTTTCATTTGTGATAAGCTTCAAGGAAAAAAGTCGTCTCAAGCATATCAGACACTTGTTTGCTTTGGAACAAGAGCATAATTGTATTATTAGTCGTACGCGATTAGTTACTGCTAGTCCATTAGTTCTCTATAATTTTCGCACATATATTATTCTTGAAGCAATTATCTGAATGTTGCAAATATGTTATGCAGAATTATAATCACTACTTGATAAAAGTACAAATGAAGAAAATTCATAACATAAAAAAAATTGTTTAAGAGTGCAACCAGACAAGTTGTTTTATTATTCCCTTTTATCTGTACTTCTATTCCCTTTACAGTGGCTTATCTTAAAGAATATCATCATTGTCATCAGTCTAGTTCAGAATAAAAGTAAAAAAATAAGCATTGCAGAATTTAAGAACAAAATAATATGCGTAATGGCCTTATCCCGGTAACATTTGTTCACATGTACTACTAAATTTCAGTAGGCCGGTAGGACGTGGCGTTGTCGGTAGGTATGACAGCCACTCGCCTTGACCCGCGTGGGATCCTCTGACACTTTTACTCATTACAACCAATAATTTATCTATTAACTGCGATACGCCTGTGTATTGCGGTATCATAGTGAATCCGAATTATACTGTATCCGAATATATCTGCTCTTGAGAGCGTATACATCTTTTGATGTAGAACGATAGATCTTGTTGATTAGTTTTATAAAATAATAATTAGCTTATCCTCTTGTAGTCAGATTTTGTTGTATGTTTACAAAATAAAAATCCTTCTTTTGTTAAATACCATATAGGTATCTACTCAAATTTGTATTTAACATTATAAAGTAGTTATAATATGTTTGAATAATTCCTTTATTTCTTATTTTTGCTTCGATTTTAAATCGCCTAAAATATCCTCTAGCATTTTATCCTATAAGTAAGTGATATAAAAAATCTATAAGCAAAAGAACGACAAAACCCAAGGCAATAACCGAAGTGACTGTTTATATATTATGTTTGTCCGGGGAATGGATACCGTATGGCTGACCGAGCTGGTTACCGCAGACTCAAACGTTCATTCGCAGTTTAAGCACAACAAATTATTTAACATATACGAGCTTTAAAATGTACTTTACAAAATCACTTTCACAAAGTTCGTAAAATGTTTAGTGCATTTGCTTAGAACTTAACTTTACTGACGTAGTTTACTGTCACCAATGGAAACGCAAAGGCATCACACATGAGATTATTTCAACACCGCATCACTGTTCAGCTGTCTACCAATGAGCGCGCGGAGAGCGAGGGCGCGGCCGCTAGATGGCGGGCGCGGAGCCATGGCGCCTGTCGTTCAGTCTCCTGCCTCGCTGAAATGACCTATCGCGTTCGTTCCGCTGTTCGTACTTGCTTTATAAGGAAAGCTGTAGATTATTTCAGCGACTCACTCGTCGTATTATTGTGTGAGTGATGGCGTTTAAACAGTTCGCGCGTGTGCGTTACGTTCGTGGATCTCATAGTGTGGTTTAAAATATGGATCAATGACATTTTCTCACCTAATATTTGTATTTCTACGACTAAGTGGAAGCAAATGTTTTATATAATTATAGAATAAATGAGAAGTTATACCGTGATAATCATTTTATAGGGACGAAATTTGCACTTGATTTAGTGTGGTCACTTACGTTAATGTGTATGTTATTTAACAACGAAATAAATACTTTGTTGTATAGGTGTAAATATATACTTTTCCGCTAAATTTTTAGACAGCTTACAGGCTGACGGGTCAATGGGGGATAATTTTCATAACCCAACTATACCAATAAACATAACAAGTCAGAGAAAGGCCTTTAGCTGAGACTGAACAGTTTTAATACTTTTCTGCCTGGTAAGCGTCTATAACCAAAATGTAGAATTATATATTCATTTATTAATTATTATTAAACCATACAATTAATTAATTAAATAGTTACAACTAAAGAATAGATCGTCGATACGTTGCCAATGGTTAAACTGTTACTGAAATTAATAATGTCTTCAGTTGCCGATGAATAAAACTTACTGAAATTTATTTGGCAAGGAAACCACAATTACATAGATGTTTTTCGATCTTTAAAACATCATTTTTAAGGGCAATACACGGAGTAACATATGTTAGGGACGTTCTAAATTTAAATGCAAAGTGACGTTATCAGCAATGATTAGAATGGACGTAAGATTGACGCAGACGGCCGCGAGCTTAGTTCACACACTAATAGCAGGACAGATTGGACGTCTGCTTCACGTTGGTTCACGAGTACATTTGATATAACGGGGAGCGTATGAGAATTATGATTGATAGGCGATCGAGGCACTTGGCGCTTCCTGTGATCGCCGTCTAGACAGACAATGGGCAATAACGACGCTTGGTCTAGCCACTTAGCGCATGACCTAGCCTGGACGCGTCGGTATGAAGGGATGTAGCAAGTACGTCTACATCATTGTACATTTGTATAACTCTTCTGTTATCTTAACTGGACACTTTACTTGTGTTTGACGCATTAAAGTTAGAATGGTCACGTGTAACTGGGGACAGTCTTACATCGAGGATAATTACAACTTTATGTTTAAGCTACGTTATGTAATGGAGGTACGTTAGGTTGTTATCTTTATAAATTTAACAGATAATATATGTTATAACAATTTGTATATGGTCTCGATATGAAACTTCGTCGCGGAACGAAGCAAATACATACATATAAATGTAGGTATATAAACTATTTGGGTTGGGCTAATTTTGGAAATCGTTGCAAGTGCACTGCCATAAAAGTAGTGATTTTTTTTTATATCGTCATATCACGTTCCTTATAGCATAGGCAGATACTCTACATCTTCATCCCTAAAAACTTCCCTAAAAACTAAGTTTCGCCGCCATCTAGTATCTGACCTATTTGGTTGAAAACGGTGAAGGATTGTTTTATAAACGATGAAAAGAGTAGGAAAATTGCATAAATTGGCTAATTGGGTCGTCAGCATTGATGTCGTGTCAGCAGTTACACTGAGATAAATAGTTAAGTATCCGTGTCGTTAGGTATTGTGCCTTTACGCTCCCAGCAGCTATTCGCGTTAAAATCAAAAGTGTGCCACAATCCGTTTTCAACGGCAATAACATTTCGAACACATCGAAATACTTTAGCAATAAGGATTACAATAAAACGGTGAATGTTAAATTATCTGTCGATAGTTAGTCAACGATGTATAGCGATGACGTCACCTGACATACCTAGCGTTATATAAACCATTAAATGCTTGTATTTAAGACTATCAATAAATTATATCGACTATTGATATTGAAAATTGAATGATGAATGTAGAAGAGTCATGGCACGTCTGTAGGGACAGACATATTTGGTACTCGGTGCCGTTTACCGTAACTGTATGGGACCTAGCCAGATGATATAATAATAACTTACATCTATTGTACGACGAACTATAAAATTGTACGGCCCAGGTGGAACCGGAATGTCACCAATCAGTACCTACTAATAAAATTATATTACTCGTCAACAAAACGTATCGAAAATTGAATGTAGGCTAATTAACCCATCAGACGTCGATCTCAATCCACTCTCAGTATCGATTGATTGAGTTGTGATTTACATAATAACATTGTTAGTAGATGCAAACGACTCGCGGGGAGGCCTGCGCGCACTGGCGCTGCGGACGTAACGCGGACTCGTCTGTTGACTCGTTTTGTTTGCGAGATTTTACGATCCGCGTGGAGACTACAACGTTATTAATTAAAGTGAATATTGTGTAACTTAATACGTAATCTCTGTTTATGTGTTAGTAATTAAAAATACTTTATCAATATTAAATATCATTGGTATTGACTGTGAATATTGTTAGTTAATCGTAATGTTTTAATAGGCGCCTGAAATGTATTAAATGCACTTGGATAAAGTAGTGCCGGGTTACGTTTATACTATTCATTCTAAGAGGATATCAGCGACCAGAAGTAGGACTATGCGAGTATATTATTATTTGGATGATGATAATAAGTGAAATTTTAGTTGTCATTTGATTATAATAACAGAGGTTTAGATTAACTCATGATTCACCTGACTCTTTCACATATGAGTAGTATTTTTAATTATTATATGATAAGGTAGCGTTTGGTCGCGATCGCGCCGGATGGTAAAAATAATAACCACTAATAATAGTATCTACTAATGAGTTATTAAAATTATTTATATTAATATTTACCTGTACCGTGAAAATTTATCCAAGGTTATGAAGCCGAAATCCTTGAGCTGACGACAGCCGGCCGTCGACACAGGGGCGATGGTCGGCGACCGTCTGCGAACCCCCGATCGATCGTTCTTATTGCTCTAACGGGACTCGATACTAGTAATTGGATCATCGGGTCCACTAGCCACATTAGCCGACTACTGAATGTAGTTTCAATATCTTTATTTTGTGCGGTAACCTCTCAGAATTAGCATTGAATGAATTTTAGGTTATTTCAGTTCATTGTTACCACGTCACTAAAATAAATCGTGACAATTCGTGGTTTAAATAAATAAATTCATCGGGTGACTATGCGAATAAATTCGTCATATAAATAATAACAAATATTTTGTTGGTACACTTGTTATCAATCATACCCTTCGCACCGAAACCGCACTAGTTTCGATAACAAACGCTTTACGGCAAAATTAGGTGTGTTGATTGTATTTTTCCAGGCGATATTCATGTTCTAACACGTAAAACATTATTTAAGTTTTAAAAGAATTCCAAGACCTAAAGTAAAACGTTATACTGTGCCGTAGTATTATGCCCGGTGTGTGACGGGGTAAGCAACGAGCACTGACCGCCATATATTCTTACAAACCTACGTGTTACTGCTATATTTATTGCTCTCTTCTCTTTTCTCAAACCTTTGACCACCGAACCATATAGTGAGATATAAAAAATCAGAAATAAACATTGTATGTATCTGTTACATAATCTCGACTATCAACATTCGATTGTCAACTTGTGCTACGGTCAGTCAAAAACGATGTGTACACGCGCCGAAAGTAATTGCCTTATTATTCTTATGCCGTATACTTGATGGTCGTTTGAAAAAAATCAATGAATAATCCAATGTTTTAACGGACAGGTGACAACGAGTCGCGGGCCGTGGCGTGTCAACTTTCTGCTACCAAATAAACATGGATAGAGTGAAAGTAGATCGCGAAACGCCATTTCTTTCTGTCTATTCGATGTGGTTTTTTCTCAATTTTTTTTTTTCAAATGCGGATTAGAATAATTTTTTTGTTCAGTTTTAACGTACTTTAAATATTGGCGATGGATAACGCAAAAAGTAACGTCAATCGTACGCGCGTCGCGAATTGAAATGTATGTATCGTTATGTTACAATTGACGTCTTGAAATGTTATTTGTATTTTTTTATACAAACGTTATAAAATCAGATAGATACATATCAGTGCGACAGATATACAAATGTCATTTAAATTGCTATCCCAAAATTGATTGATGACGTTTGTATTTTAGAAAATTGTGTTGTCCTTGTACGATACAAACATGTAAAATTTTATATAGAGGTAATAACGTGAAAACGTAACGTTACGCCTCCGATCCCCGAACAAGATAGGCATAGGTAACAATTAATAATTATAATAATTGTAGACAACCTTTGAAGTATGTGGAACGTTTAATGGCTAATGTTTTAAACATCCCCTAAGTTGTTTTGTGACAGATCTGATGCGATATTTCTACTTTCTACGCATATATGATAAAATGTTCTTATAACCGATATATCGTTTTTATTCATTTAGGTTGTCGATTATAAAAAGTGGCAAAATATGAGCATCTTTAACCCAATACATATTTGTGCAGTGTAGTTACGTAACCAATTAATTACGTAATTAATTGGTTGCTTAGCGTGATTTGGGTAATTATGTGGGGACGTGTCGTCGGCGGTCGCCATGCGGGCGCCGTACAACGTTCCACGGTCTTAATACCTTATTAAATGTATCGTAATTATTAATATATTGTACTATTTGTACACGAAAACGTGCGTTAAATTGTCAAAAGTAAATAACCTATTAATCATATTAAATCATGTCGTTAAAAATTACCAGCATTTTCACTGCGAGTTTTTGGCTGGGATTGTTACTAAACATAATAAATGACCCCGTGTGTATATAGACTCATAAACGTAACATCACATCTGTAATCCCTGAAGAGGTAGGCAGAGGAGTGTAGTACACGCCTACGTTTCACCAGTTACGTTTACGGCCCATAGAATAGACGGTGAGTCTTTTACCATACACTGGGCACAGATCGAGACTCCAAGTTCCAACTAGAAATTCTATATTAGAAAAATATGCACAGTAAAACACAGTTTTCTCTATGTGTTTGAAAATGGTTGGTATAAGTAATGATTTTTTATATATATAGAGGTACAATAAAATCAATTATTTGTAGAGCGAGAGAAGTTATTATGAGGAACAAACTGTGACCACTCTTTTGAAATTGTGATTTTCCTCCTCTAATACAATATTTTACGAGATAAATACCTGTTTCTGGTGTAGATTATTCCGACAATAAACATTTATGATAGTGAACATGGTTGTCTTATAAAGCATTACAAAGTTTCATTTAAAACTCTACTTTTATACTTATATATAATTCAATTCACATAGAATAATTTGCTACACTGACCCAACAAAATGAACTGTGTGTAACAGTAGCTACGTATAACATTCGCCAAACACACACCACATTTGTCCAAACATTTGCAAAGCTCCACCCGCCACGTTGCTTACTCGACATTATAGTCGTTTTAGCAGACATTAGTTAACAAAGAAAGCCTTCACGTGGAAATGGGTCGCACACGAAATGTGTGCGCTACATGCGAAAATAAATTAGTCCGCGCTATTATGTAGCCAATTAATAATTGCTAAGTG
Source organism: Parelbella macleannani (assembly GCA_018245755.1). Taxonomy (NCBI): domain Eukaryota; kingdom Metazoa; phylum Arthropoda; class Insecta; order Lepidoptera; family Hesperiidae; genus Parelbella; species Parelbella macleannani. The sequence continues at coordinate 9,188 of DWEE01003969.1, forward strand.
AAGTATTTAGCGACGGGAAGCGCTTTACCGGCGACGACGGCGCGGCGCGCCGACGCTGAGCCACGACACGACGCGCGAGACGACTCGGAACGACCTGACCGACGAGCGACTGAATAACATTGAAATCGGCGATGTAAGTATATAATCAAAGTAAGTTAAAAGATAAAACTTTCGGATGGAGAATTTAGTACAAATATGTATTAATATAACATAATAATACCTGCAGAGTAATCGTATATTTGTGCTATTCTAGAGTTCGGGTTCAACTCCCGAAGAATTTTAAAGTATCTATTACTCTATGTAAATAACTATTTATCATGATCTGAATAAATGAATTTATTGTTGCTAAACGAACAAATAAATGAACAGAACAGAACAATAATAATTACCAGTTACGTGCATATTTATAATCGTCAAGGTTCGTGAAGTATAAAAGCTGAGGCCGTTTTATTTGCGAACGCTACCGGCGCAGATATGCCTTGATTCATGGCCGGCGCTTTCCTTTGAGGTCACTCACTAACGTCCCCAAGTAATATTTCTTTTTAGTTTTTAAAAAAGTCCTTTTTTTAGAAAACCTGAAAGTGACTACTAAAAGTTTACACACATGTACATATCATCATCCTGGTCAGCAGCACACTGCCATTGTGGGACATAGGTTTTTCCTAACAGGTGTATTTGACCACAATCCCTACGCTGGGCGTGCGCATTGGGGATCAGGTACGGTTACACGAACCATTACATTGTGATAAAGATTATACCTATTCATAGGGTTGATGTCAATCTTTCACCTGTTTCTTGCTACTCGTATATGGCACTAATTATAAAATTTTGTGTCAAGTCTGCTAACCCGCACTTGGCCAGCGTGGCAGAC
>DWEE01003970.1:0-10057 GCA_018245755.1 Parelbella macleannani
TCATCATCGGCCTATTTCAGTCCACTGCTGGACATAGGCCTCCCCCAACGAGCGCCATGTAGGCCAAGATTTATGGTGCAATTAAAAAAATTTAAAATAAAACGGAACAATTAATGAAGTCATTGAAGACGATCATATTTTTGATCATCCAACGCGCTTTAGGAACATAGTATATCGAATCAAAACTATCATTAAAGTAACAGTAGGTAAATGCTATACAGTTCATGTTTTAGAGTTACGTGTCTGTGAACTCAAACATAGTGCGTCGTAGCGCTGTATCACTCGGACATAGCGGGTTGTAGCGCTGTGTAAACTGCGGATGCAATTTAGTTATGCCCGGGCTACCGGGGGATTTACTGCGACCGGTGGAATTGCATGTGGTGTTTGCGGAAGTGTTGAGGTTGGCTACCGGGTATGCATACGTCATTGTAAACTTATGTAGGATGAGTGTTAAATACTAATCTCAGTATGTAGAGTTCACATCTTTTCAGTATGACCATATAAGGGTAAGTTTGTCACGATATGGCAGATGTTCAAGCTGTTTTTACTTCACCGATATGTATAAAATTTAGTTAGTTTTATTTTCATGCGTATTTTGATTTGTTTTACAGAGTAGTTAAAGCTGAACTCTATAAAAAAAGTATATACTTACATATTCATGTTGCGTATTCTTTCAGGGGTCGGGTTTCATTTGTATAGCTGATTACCTACCCTCATCCTTGCATTGACTTTGATTGCTATTAACAGTAGTAGGATTGAATGCGTGGACCGCATTGAGGGTTCGGGTTAAACCCGTGATTTATGGTAGACTTCGGATAGTCAAATGGCATGCATTATGCTCAGAAATGCAAATATCAGCATTCTATTATTGTCACGTATTCATAAAGCCGTTGAGAAGTTCAATAGGTATAGTTTATCCATCTCTGAATCCTCATTCTGCTATTATATTTTTGCAAGCTTTTTTTTTTTAAATTCGTTTTGTCTTTACGGTAAGAATAATAAGCGCGAACTATCAATTTCAAATTTGCACAAACATCTGGTGTCTGTTTGATACATTTAAATTAATAAGGAATTTATATAATTATATTATGTACCGACAATTCCCGTAAGTTTTTGGGATGCCCGACTATTTTCTCACTTTAAGAGAACCTTCTTCATGAGCTCCCGTCGATTGCAACGAGGACACGGCGGAGACCTAAACTAGTCGGGCCATCCCGAAAAACATACGTGAGTTAAGCCGCTACATAAGATTATAATCATGTGTATGTACCCTCACAAAACATTTAATAGAAATCTATATATAAATACATATACAAATACAAATACATATACAAAAAATCAATTGTTTAAAATATGACGTGTTACCTACGTTAATCCATTGTTACAGTAACTTTGCTTCTAATATTTTGTGTTGTTCGTGTTAATATCGGCTAATCACAGTTTATTAAGACACATTTAACTTACTTAATTATAAAAGTAACGTAACAAAAAAACATAACATCACGCCTGTAATCCCCGAAGAGGTAGGCAGGGGAGTAACAGTAATATTAAAATTTTATCAGCAATAGTTTGTTTTCAAATTGATGCCTAATAAAATTCTGTCAGATCAACTGCTTTATCATTTTGCTGGACATGGGTCACCTCTCAGGATGAGAAGGATTTAGGATATTATCTAGCACGCTGGTTAGGAACGGGTTAACAGACATTATTAGACACTGCGTACAGAATATTCTGGACACCTCTAGAGTGATGGTTTTGTCTTGTTTATCTGAATCGTTATAGTCAGTTATACCTATTTGTTTTAAAAACTGGTATATCTTTTAAAATTAGAAGACTCTAGGGATCCGAACTCTAAATACTCGACATGCGAGGCAGAAATAAAAGCCCCTGGGTTTTCACAGCTTTAACAGAAAATTACATTAGTTTTATAAGATCGAGCTCGTTAATATTAATCAAATCCCTTGCCATGCGTATGAATATTTTAAGGCAGTTCTATCAATTAGAGGGAGTGAACGGGGAAGCGTTTGGCGAAAGTTGGGATCCGAGATTAATCATGTACTTAACTCCGAATGTTTAGGATTTACCCGACAAATTATTCGGGTGCTTCGGGCCTTGGGTGAAACTACAAGAATAAATCTCTACTTTCTACTTTTCAACTAATGATCGACAATATGGCGTTGGGCTAAAAGTAATAAAAGCTTAGTGACTAAGTGAAGCCATCTGCTTACTATAATAATCAAATTTTTGTATATTGGCCAATTTTTGTGTAAAAGTCGAGAAGTTTAAAAGTTTATTACGTTGAGCTTTTAAAAACATATCTACTTCTAAAATCCAGCAAGTTACTGCATTGACTACATTAAATGGTTGTAGTATGTACCTATAATACTTTATTTTTTAACATTTATTTCTAATTTTACGATTTGTGGCTTATACCAACACACCGCCTCGTCGATGAAGTGGCATATCGCGGCATGGCTATTGCATATCAACACGTCGTAGGTTCCGAAAATAAACTTCAAACTAAATTTCTCACTAAATTGATACGGTAAAGATATTAAGCGAAAGATAAATTTCAGGAAAATATGATAAATTAAAACTGTTGAAAAATATGAAATAAAAAAAACTTGGCATCGGCCGGGCATCGAACCCTGGCCGCCTGCGTGACAGTCGAGCATACTACCACTGAACCACCGATGCTTCGTGGACATTTTGAAATTTATGTTATTAAAAACAAAAGTAAGGAGATCCACAATTTTATTTTATAAGCAGTAAATCTGAGTAGGTAGTACATTTTTGCTACGTAGATTTTCAAAGCAAAATCACCTGACAGAATATTGAACATTTTTTGCACCGTTCACATAATTTATTCACGTTTATCTCGATTCACATGTGTCTTTATCGTTTAATTCACTTTTATCTTGTTCGATGGAACATCTAAGCTTCTGTTATACATTGAGAAATGAATGAAAATAAACCCAAAAATGGATAAATTGAAACTATAATACAATAATAAAATAAAAGTCGGTGAAATACTTGCGAAAATTTTATTTTACTCTGAAACCTTTTATTTTTCTCAGCTTCTAAGCATATTTTTTATACCTAATTAAATAATGTAATCCATTGGATATAGAAGAACTATTTACTTTCAAAATTTTCCGATACCTACATCAGGTACTAAATTAAATAGGTATCAAAACATCGAAACTACGAATACCAGAACTAAATCACATAAAAATAAAATCAAATGATTAATAAAATAACATTAATGCCATAAACATAAAATGTCTTATCATTTAAATGAAACATAAAATGTGTTATAATTTAAAAAAAATATTTCCATAGGTAAACGCAAGCTGCAATATGGAAGTCCTCTTTAGGTATTTACTGGACATTTATACGTTCTTTACATCTTTGAAAACAAAATTGAATGGTGGTTTAGTGTAATTGAGCGACGTAGTTCGAGTCTTCAACGGCGGTCCGTGCCATTCCACTTCGAAGTTCTCTATAAGCCTCGATAGGAACGTCTCTACTTCTAACTCAGCTATACGACGACCTGTACAACATTTTTATAGAGATATATTATAACTAATATGCAGATATTATTGTAAGAGGGCATTTAAAACTATCATATAAACGGCAGCAAGAGTTAGGATCTAACCAGAGGAATATTATCAGTAACATGCAAAAGTTATTGTGAAAGAATATAAACGGATTCTATCCATTACCTAATTTTTTGTTCATAAATGTTTAAGGGTGGCGTTGTAGTCACTTAATATTGTGCCTTGCTTTTTTTTAAATATTATATGTAATAAGAAAACAATATTTAATAATTTAAAATGGTGTCATTGTATGTGATACCATACGACATCCTAATAATGAATTATTATTGTTACAAATTCAAAGTAAATCAATTAGCATTGATACGATATACGAAACAATGACCTTTAACACGTCTTATATTTATGTTTCAAAAATATTTATAGTTTTGATAGTGAAGTCTTTACCAATACAACTGCGAGCTCCAAAACCGAAAGGACTGAAAGCGAACGGATGAGCATTTCCATGATACAACGGATCGGTTTTCTCAGCTAGCCATCTCTCCGGGATGTACTCATGTGGTCTTGGGTACTGATCGTCCATTGTTGACAAATATTCATGAGTCAATATAACGAAAACCTAAAACATAAAACAAAGGAGAATTATATTTAAGACGTTGAAATGCTTATAAATTTTTTAGTGATACTAGCTAGAAAATAAAAATATGTTAATGTCATTTGTGGACAGCGTGCATGTGCTTACCACTCTTAGAAGAATGTTCACCTTAATAAATATAAATACACTTACATCTTTAGGAACTCTGTATCCCATAATGTTGTAATCTTTTTTTATTTTTCTCATGTTTCCGCCCACGACGGGCTTTACCCTCATGGATTCTTTAATGCATGCCTTTAAATAAGGCTTCTGCTCCTGGTTCGACATGATCTCCTCTCTCAGTTTGGTTTGCTTCTCCGGGTTAGTTGCGAGGAGGTAAAGGATTATTGTCATTGTGTTAGCCGCCTACGGTATATACGAGGATACACTATAGTATTAATATGAACATAATGTCAACTTATAAATTAATAATAATCTCCGAAGCGGTAGACAAAGTACACTCCCACGTTTTATCAGCTACATATAAGTCCCATTGAATAGGTGGTGAGCCTATTGCCATACACCGGACACAATTCCAGACTCCGAGTCATTACTAGAAATTCTAAATTAGAAAAATCCAATAGCACCCGACCCGGGATTTGAACCCAGGACCTCCCGATCGCAGTCACGCTTGCAACCGCTCGGCCAATGAGGCAGTCAACTTTAGACATAATGGGTGTAAAAGGGTATTGTATTTAAGCAGTTTGCATATAATCTATATCAATCGTGCTTCGTGTATGAATTTCTTCGTATAGGTAAATTCCAAGAAGAGTTATGTAAGGAGTTTGAGGTGAGTTGCAGACATCCATAGGATTTGGTAATAAATGCCTATTCACTAGCTAGATTTTTTAACACTAAAGTCTACTGTGCTATCAATCTAGAAAATTGCTTTATTGTAGTATCATACCGTATCGACGCCAGCAAATAACATATCACTAGCCATAACGACAGCAACATCTTCATCAATTTCCAGAAGTTTTTCTAAAACGCCCTTTTCTTGATCCGATTTCTGATCCTTTAGTTGCTCCATTGCCTTTCCAACGAAATATTTATTTAAGCTGAAATATTTTTATTAATCATTTGATTTTATTTTTATGGGATTTAGAGTTATTTAAAGTACATTGAGATGCGTTAGCAATTCTGTAGATGTAATGATTTCTTTTGTAATCATTTTCCACAATCAGTATGTTCTAGTCAATAATAATCCAGTAGAGCTTTGGCATTTATCATTTTACTTTTTATTTTTGACTTTTTATTTGTTGTTTTATGTCAGTAAATCATGATTTATACTTTATTGGAATTATGAAAGAAATTTATTAAAATATACTGGATTTTTACGAGCTTCCTATCATACAAGTTTTAAAGAATAATTCCAGTCGAGTTCAACCTGCCTAAAATTTCGTCAATTTCTAAACATATTACCAGCCACAGCCGATTTTCTCTTGCTGTTGTTACAACTAACTCGTTTTATTTGATATGGATCAAAGAATTGTACCTATGTCAAAGTTTTGTTAGGTAATGATAATAATGGAACCATAATAACTTACTTTCTTTGGTCCTCATATAATTTCATGCCTTTTTTGAATGTTGGTGTTTCATAATATCTCCAGAAGCTTGGTTTGAAATCTAATTGCTCTCCTATAGTGAACACGTCATGTACCACCTGTATCAACTTCCTCGCGGGTGAGTCCTTTGGTAAATTAGGATCTAAGCAGTTGAGTCGACCACCCAACGCAACTATGCCAATAGATTCGAGCGCCCAAAGATTCATTTCGACGTCGAAATTGTTCTTAATCGTATGCTTGTCGTTGCGAATTGATCTTATTCTGAAAATTTAATTAATTTACAATTTTAATTAAATGCATTCCTGGCGCATGGTTGAGCATTAAACTATAACACGAATAAGTAGACTCAAATGGTTTTTAAAACATCAGAATTCACCTGGCGATCATATCTAGAGCCACTTCGTCGAGTGTTTTGGCATACAGTTTGATTGTATTTGGCTTCAACATGATAGGGTTTACCTTTGATCTAAACTTTTTCCATATTTCATCTTCACTGAAAAGAACAAAACGAACGAAATTTATTAAAGTAGATACTCATTCTATAATAAAACATAAATTACAAAAGAACATTTTTGTTCAATTTGTATCAAAAGAGGATAATCGCATTCTGACAAACATTTAGAATAATAGTTTAGTAGTTTGAAATTCAGACTCTCATTCCAAAGGCGAGGTCCTGGTTTCAAATCCTGCCGTGCATTTCTTAACAGAAATGCGGGTTCAAAGATTTAATATAATTTGCTATAAAGGTAAAGGAAAACATTGTCAGGAAAACTGGATATCTCTCTGGAGTTCTCCAAAACAAATGTTCTTTAAGGTATGGGGAGTATGTCGACCCGCCCTTGGTTAACGTGGCAGATTGGCCTTACCCCGCTCATTTTAAGAAAAGATCCGTGTCCAATAGTGGAACGATAAGTGAGTTGACAAAAAATTGAAATTTAACATTAGAGACAGATGCATTACTATCCCTAAGAATTAAAAGTGCCTTGAAGAATAAGAAGAAAAAGAATAAACCTGCCTTGTTTCACGGATCATGACCAACTACAAAATTTATTATTAAAGAGAAAATTATGTGCATCATTGGTAGTTGCGCAGGCAAGGGCAGGTTTTCTATGGCCTACCAAAAACATTATAACGTCAAACTACGCCTATAATCCCCGAAGGGGTAGGCAGAGGAGTAAATTACATTCCCACGTTTCGCCGGTTACGTTTAAGTTCAATATAAAAGTTGGTGAGCCTCTTGTCATTCACCGGGCAGAATTCCAGACTCAGAGTCACTACCAGAAATTCTAAATTAGAAAAATTCGATAGCACCCGACTCAGGATTTGAACCTCCCGATCGGCAGTCGCGCTTACAACCACTCGACAAACGAGGCAGTCATAAAAACATTTTGACATTCAAATATTATGTAAGGCAAACAATTACTCAGTAATTAATCCAGTGAACTTGTCAACTGGGTCATCTTCTTTCCTGCTGTAAACTTTTCTGAAGTATTCCAACGACTTAAAACCAGGTCGACTTGGGATCCAGTTCTCTCCTCGTAGTACCTGTTAAACAATTGTTCAATTAGCACACTAAGTAATGAATAAATATGTACCCCAAAATGTATCTAACGTGTCTGTGTTTCATATTGCTTTGTATGTTTATGTATGGAGTACAAACATATTATTAAACCACTGATTAGTAGTAGTTTATGAAAAAACATTTTCCTTTATAATTTCTTTTATATATTGTCAATAGACCGTGACTAAACTATGACTAAACGGTCAGGATTTCCTCACGAGATTTCCGTTTTAGTCATTTTGTTACGGAACTCAAAAAAGAGGCAGAGATAGAAACAGTATGTAGAGAAGAAAAGACATGATATGTGTTTTCAGCGATGCAAAGCTCGCCTAAAGTTATTCAGAATAGCGTATCGGTTGGCTGCGACCAATAATACCTTTAAGGTTTATCCTAGAGTCCAGGAGTACCAACAGTAATTTTGTACAGTATAGTACACTACGGTAGTTCTGTGTATAGTGTACAGAATTAGTGTTATCTTGCAAGATTAGTTACGAATTACTATGTATATACTTTTAACAACATTTCGTGCATTATGTTTAAACTTCGATGAGACAGATTGTATTTGGAAATCATCTCTTACCTGAGAGGAGGCTTCGGCATCGTATAGGAACACCAGAGACGGTGCTCCCAGTAGCCCTTCAAACCTCACTATGGGCCCATATGTTGTGAAGAGATGGTGGTGTAATGCTCTACCGTTGTGATTGTGTAACGAACCTATATAATTGTGTAAATTCAGTCTATTAATTATATATTTTAAAACATATATTAGCAGTTTTGATTGGCGATTTTTATATATTATTAATTATTATATATTATTATTATTATTATACGCTATTTTGTATACCATACCTCCGGGAAGAAAGTGCCGAAGTTGCCCTATGAATGGCAACGACGAAGGACCTGGGATCTGCTTCCATGTTTTTAGTTCTGTATAAACGTCTGTATCCGCAGTTGCGCTACTCACTGCTGCAGTTCTGAAAAGATATGCATAAATTGAATGCTGAATATAAAATCCATAATGGGATTACTTAGCTACGGTTCCGTTTAACTTTACTGGTAAGTCACAGGTATATTTTGGTTACATTTTTACCAAAAAAAATTTTACTGTTATGCAATTTTTTTTTGTTAATTTTAAAAATTTCAATGTTTAAAAAGAAACTAAACATAAATAGCGATTTTTAAATCGAGTTGTATTTTCAAATTTACAGGGGCTCTTTAATTCCTTTAAATTTACTAATCAGTACCTACTTATATTGGTAGACTGAAACTCAAACAGCTAGCAATATTAAATTTTCTAGAAAATTATTACACTTGATTGTAGATGGCAGTATCAAGGTACTGCGGGCACCAAGTTTCCTACAATCTCCAGGAGACAATTTCAGCTCTGATCAGCATTAATACATAAAAAGTGTAAAGTAATAAGAAAATAACACCGCAATAATAAAAGATTTTAACGTGTATAATATATCTGTAGTGTATTATATAAACTATAATACACTACTCGTACGGATCTAGGTAGTATGTACACAATATTTTATTATTATACGTAAGTCAAAACAAGCGGCAATTATATGTATAAGACGTAACAGATTATATAATTACCGGTAGCGTCCAAGTAGGCCCTAAGTACTATGAACACACTATATACTCGTATGTAAACTGTCTGTGTTTATGAGCTGTTCTCGAGGGTCCTGACCAATCATATAACAGGCAAACTTGACGACTCCCAGTCTCCCGAACAAGTTGGCTTTCGAAAAGGCTACGGTACCATTGACCACATACATACATATGTATGTACGCTGCGGCAGGTTATACAGAAGACCGAGGAGTATAATCTGCCGCTGTATGTCGCCTATGTGGACTATGAGAATGCCTTCGATTCCATCGAGACCTGGGCGGTGCTAGAGTCTCTTTAGCGATGCCAAATTGACTGTCGGGACATCGAGATGATGAAGAGTGCAGTCCGATTACATGACAAAAGCTCGAACCCGATCCAGCTGCAGCGAGGCGTTCGGCAAGGAGATGTAATATCTCCGAAACTGTTTACCGCTGCACTGGAAGACGTGTTTAAGCTGATGGAGTGGAAAGGACTGGGCATTAACATCAATGGCGAACACTTCGCACATCTTCGATTTGCCGACGATATAGTGATCCTGGCGCAATCGCTGGATGACCGAAGCACTATGCTCAGCGATCTCAATAGTGCCTTACAACGGATGGGTGTTAACATGAACATGGAAAAGACGAAAATCATGTCTGACGTCCATGTCACACCCGGACCGATTATTGTTAACGGCACTGCTCTTGAAGTTCTTGACGAGTACAATTACCTAGAACAAATGATCCAGATGGGTAAGTCCCACTTTGAGAGAGAGGCCACTCGAAGGATCTAACTCGGGTGGGCAGCGTTCGGGAAACTACGAAATATCTTGTCGTCCAACATACCTCAGTGCCTGAAGTCGAAAATATTCGACCAATGTGTGTCACCAGTGATGACATACGGTGCGGAGACGTGGTCCTTTACTGGGCCTCATACACAAACTCAAAGTCGTTCAACGAGCTATGGAAAGAGCTAAGCTCGGAGTTTGTAGTTTGTATGTTTGTCTGTATTTTATTGACAAAATACGAAATGGTGAAATCTGAACACGAACTAAGTCACCGATATAGCTCTCAAAATTAGTAAGTTGAAGTGACAATGGGCAGGCCACATCGCTCGTGTGACCGACAACCTATGGGGAAG
>DWEE01003971.1:0-10057 GCA_018245755.1 Parelbella macleannani
CAATAAAAAAGTATTCATTGAGACAATAGTGGAGTTAGGACCACAATAAATTCTGACACGGTCCATTTATCATGTACGATAGTCATCGGAGGCTTGCCGCTCGCACACGGGGCGAAATACTTTAGAAAATCTCATGTCCCTTTTTCTAATTTGTCTCGAAAATTTTTACAACATCAAATCACTTAACAACTATACTAATTTAAGGTGTATGTCTCAAAATTTAAAACAGGCTATTTAAAGGCTTTATCGCATAAAATTAAAATTATCAACTTTGTACCAATAAAATGTTTTATCAAACACAATAAATGAACGCCTAATTTAATTTCCGCCATCCTTAAAAATGATTTATATGCATGAAATGTGACATTAATTACGATCATTTAAGTTAATAATTTACAATCTGAAATACAATGGTCTCATAATAATAATAATCGCGCAATTATCATTTTGCGGTGTAAATTTAATTATACGCGGCCGATTCGTTCCCTGTATCATAAATATATGACCGAATAAATTTACTTCATCTAGTGTTGAGGAAACGGAGATAAAAGTTTAATAGCTTTATATTAATAAACCCATTCCGTGCGCTTCGTGTTGAACAAATGAGGTACAATGTTGAGCACGGCCGGCCAATGGGCGCCGAAGTCGACCGGCGTTCTTCACACGGCTCCCAAACACGCCACTCCGTTTAACTTTTACGCCCAATTATTCGATCTATTATCGTCATATAAACATCCTTATTTATGGTGCATATATCCTCACACCGGTCGTTTTTATAGCCACTAAAGTATGAAATTGTGCATTAGTAAACCTTTCACATCCGAGTTTCATATCAGCGGAGGACATAACTCGAGATTTAGTTTTAGCGCGCATTTTGTGGTGCACCGAGATGCCACCATATTATATTTTTATGGAAATATACTTTATTGTTAGCCGAGCTCTCCGCTTTATAGCCTCTTGTCACTTTGTGAACCTCAAATTCTTTTAAAAGCTCAAACATAACGTAGTGGTTCTCGTTTTCAATTATATTAAGCGTCTGTTAATTAAATGTGAAAAAAATAAATTAAATTTAAACATAAATGATTAATCAATTACGCGATAGAGAAACGGGTTACAAAGTTTTAAAATTTGTGTTAATAAATGTTGTCACTGCATAGTTGCACTGCAATGCACTGTCAATAGTATCGCTGTCTGACTTGTCCTATGCTACTACACACTTGCTAAAACTTCTCTCGTCTCTACTTTGCGGACATTCAACTTTTCCCATGGAGATTCAATTAAAATAATACATACGTCTGTGTTTATATTATGATTCTATAACACGAAATAAGCTAATTGGACCGTTGAGAAGCAATAAATACCGTTATAAATTGATTCGTCCCTAATTTTTTCGATCAAAAAATGGGAAACACAAAATTTAAATTCAATAATATGTTTGCTCATTCGGACAATTGTAATTGCCGGAGGCTACTTTATTATTATATCGTCACGCCAAGTCACGGGGTAGGCAGAAAGCACTGAGTGCCAAATTTCTGGATTCTTACAAACCTGACGTGCCTCTACGTTTATTAAGCTCTGTATACATATTTACCGATTTATAAAATTTCTAATTCCTCATCATCTCCCCTTACAATAATTTTAAAATATTGCGTAGCAATATACATCTGTATATAGTATAACACATTTAACTAAGTTATTTGTTACTTACGAACTTCAATCGGTCCGTCCATAGTCCACATCAATGATCAGTCCACGGTCCAACGTCCAAACATAACAATATTTACGGCGGCGGACCGTCCAATCTGTGTATAACACGACAATTATGGCCGTCGTGTGTCACCGGCGACCAGAAAGGTTGTTCTCGTAAATTAGTCGCGTTTCGCCGAGGACTGGTTTGTGGGCCGCGACAGTGCCCAAACACTTTAATTCAGAACACATCTATGTTAACCTTTGTGTATTCGGTCACTTATGAGTATAACTCTTGGAGCAATAACCCATATTTGTGTGCATTATATTGATACTTATGCAGTGCACATACTTCACTATACATTACATATACTTTATATACATTACATTACGTACACATTACATTACAAGTATTTATTGAAAATGTATTTCATATATAATAACGCACTCAAAATGTATTCAAAATGTTTCTTTTTCTATTATATGTGACATCGATGGGGAAATAAATATGTGAAGAATTCAGTTGTTTAAGAGATTTGCATGAGGTTTCCTAGTAAGTGTAAAATCTGCAAATAGCTATTAGACTAAACTGTGGCTTTAATCTTCAAATTCGTTGCGAAACTAACATTTATGCGTTTTTGATTATCAGATAAAGATAATACACATTTAAAATGTACATCATATTTTTTTTTAATTAAGCGGAAATTAATAATCCTCTTGAATTTATTTCTGTATTTAAGAAACTTTGTAATGTTCCGTGTTTAATTTTAATTTTAAAGGAAATAAACCAAAATTACAAACTGATTTACATATAGAATATACTACACGTATTAGACGGTTCTTGACCCCCCTTGTCGCGATTAATTTATTACAAAAAGCTGTTGATATAAGTTGAACATAAATTAAATAGCGTGAAATTGTCTAACGTTGTAGAGATAAATTCTCTAGGCGTGACTAATAAAGGTGACCGCTCCGATTGACTAAGACCAAAGCGGGCCGCTAATGTCTCAATTTCGGGAACAGACCTACACCGTGAAGAAAACATACCGCCCTCTGGTGGCTCCCACTGTGACACTGAGTTTGCTAGGTGACTTATCACTGTACGGTTGCACAGTGCTATAAATTAGGTAATTACGTGACAACAAACCCGTGAGAGATCGCGCCGTGGGCGAGACGAAAAATCGGAGACGGAATAGCCCCCCGCTGGCTCGGACCTCACCGGGCGGCGGGTGGAGGCACATCGAACGCTCCTGTCACATCACACTAGGATCGCCACACGGACCTTATGATAGCGGAAAACGTCAGGACTGATTGGATCCGATGTCAGTCGAATGAATATACCGTTGAACTGGCAATAAGTAGACGTGCTACAGCTTACGCTAATCTGGAAGTTTGGCCAGATACCTGACTGTAGACAGCGAAGAATTGAAGATATAGATGATTAAAATTATGGATGCATAACAAATTTTACGAATTTACCTCTATGTTGAATAAAAGGAGGTAGCTTAAAAATTAAATAATATATGCGTATAGAATAGAAAAGGAATGTCCTAATGCATTTAAGTTTAGTGGCAATGGGAACTCTACATGGGACCGCCTTTGTTCGCCCAAATTCGCTATCCCTTTTCGCCGGTTGGAAATGCGCTCAAAAAACGAGAGGAGCAATCGTCGGCGGAGCCTTTGCGCCGCTCTCATCATTTTTCACGTCTTATTCAATAACTCGCTGCGTAGTCGCCGAGATAGTAATCGAGTTTTGAAATATTTCGATGGGAGAACGCTACATTCCCAAGGATATGGTGTTACTTTGCGTGCGGAATGTAGAGTATATGTATATATTGTTATGTGTATGCAATCGCGGGTGTTCTCAATCGGTTTGATGCATTTTTAATGTATCCAACATTTTGGTCACGTATTTATTGATACCGCCAATAAAGCGTTCATTTTCAATCTTGGTAGAGCATGTGTAGAGCAAAACTTTTTTATTATTTTGCTTAATTTAAGTTAAAGTATGGTTTTATAATATGGATGTTAGGTACAGAGCAATTTTTGGAACTTTTGGTGAATTGAAGAAATATACATATTATTATTGATTATTTTTGGTAACACCCCTTTTGGATCTCACTTTTAAGGACTAAAATAAATTGCAAGCGTTTAATATTTAACGATCAGCAAAGCCAAAGATTATCAAAGAACATAGTATGAAATATTCATTGAATTAAATAATAATAGGTACTGAAATGCGTTTCATTAAAATATTGTTATTATATTTGTACATACAAAATAAGAATAAAATAAAAATAAAATTTTAATGTCTAACGCCCAACATTTTTACATTTCCGAAAGAAACCGTGTCACCATAAATTGTACTTATACACGTGTATATGTTAATGAATTTATAAACGCAGACACGAATACCTAACGGCTTGCATAATTCGGAAATTAACAATCAAAATCGCATTTAATATGCACATACACACGTGAAAGTCATAAAAACCGGATGCGAGGTGTAAAATGCAAGAAAACCATCAATGAATCAACTAATACCGGTGCATTTGCATCACGGCGCACATTATGTGTCCGACACAGAAGCGTCAACGCGTTACGAACCGTAATGTCATTTACATCGACAATACACAACCGTGTGTTTGAGAAGGCTTTGTGTAAAAGAAAGGAGTCCAACACTTTGTTTGGTCGGACAATTGTAAAAATGATTACTGGCTGCAGTCGGCTACTTTAGCGGATTAACGCTTTTGTAGCCGAATGTACCTATGTATGTGCGTTCAGAAACTGTTTATTGAATGCCAAAGCAGGTACAGTTACGACCATTGAGTGGTACACCAGATGCTAATCTCAATAACAAAGTGTTTAGTTTTGCAAACTGAGCGTTTTTGCGTTTGCTTATCGGATGCGATCTGGTACGCTGGACTCTTTGACGAACCGCGTCTTATAAGCTAATCCATCGTTGGGCCCTGTTTTATCTGTGTGAGATTTAGCAAGCAGTATCTTCTTAAAAGCGTTATATTAATACGCGTAATGCCTGACTTTCAGTAAATTTCGTATTTAGATTTTTGGACATGTTATTATGATTTTTATTTAAAGCAAATATTTTTTGTGGCCAGTTTATTCTAGATGAGTTGGAGATCAAAACCAGACCCGATTTACTCTTCGTGAGTAATGTTAGTGACGTAAGTGAGAAAGTATTGGATCTGATGTCCTATTAAGCTGCATAATATGTGATCAAGAGGTTTTTTCGTTGCACCAAACATCCTTTATTCATCTTAAAATCTAACATTTAACTAAAGTCAAATGCGATATAAACATAACATCACGCATGTAATCTCCAATGAAGTAGGCAGAGGAGTGGAATAGGTATTCTCCCACGTTTCAGCGCTTACGTTTTACTTTCCATTATGAGACAGGGGTCGGCCTATCGCCATATACTGGGCATAAATTCAGATTCCAAGCTACTACTAAGAATTCTAATTTAGAAAAACTCGGTAGTACCTGATCCGAAATTCTAACCCTAGACCTCTTGATTAACTGTTGCGCTTAGCAACTACTGACTAACGGGACAGAAATACTTATAGAATTCAAATTACTTCTGTAATCAATTATTTACTCTATGTTCATTATTTGAACAATTCTACACATTATGTATGAAGTTATTATACATATAATATCAGTAATTACATTATATCAGTTACATTTTAAATAATAACATTTCGGTAATGCATGAACCGTTTGTTCCAAAGTAAAATACGCGAATATTTCTTTTTTTTTTTTCCAAATTATACAGACAATTTATACGTACAATATTACGTACTCGTATACAATGCAAAAATGAAAAGCCTAAGAGTGAGTCAAAAATTTCATCAATGAACGACTCTTCCAGGAACTTGCCGTTCTTGTAAAGAAACAACGCAACAGTAGGCAGGCAATCTTCATTCAAAAGCGCACCGATTTGTATTGAAATCTGCCCACATCCGGTGGCGCTATGCGTTAAATTTAATAACAATCTGGACTAACGAATGGTTTATAATCCCCCGACTCGAGATGAAAGACTCCGCGGTGATCCACCGTCGACGAGATGAGCCATAAATCCCGCAGGTCGTTTAAAACCCGTTTAGCTTATGTTTAAACTATTACGAATTAAGACATTCGTTTTAATTTGCTCGGTTTATTTCGTGAAGGTAAATAATTAGTGGCAATTGTATTGGTCTATGAGTAGAATACGATGATGTATCATAGTTAATTTATCATAAAATAGTATTTGTTTTAGTGTAGTTTTCGATTATTTTAATAAACCTTTAAAATATTTCATACTTGAACTGTTGGGTATAAATCGCTCTCAGACATTAAAGTCACTCATCGTTTATATTGATCACTATATATACAATCCTTTCGTCGTATGTATGAGTTTTCATAAATATACATTCTGATTGTGAAAACATTGATCTGTGTGTAGCTGTGCCATCTAGCGTCGAGTAGCAAAACTTTGTCATTTATCGATATAATTTAAAAATGTTGTTAAAACTAAATAGTCCAATGCTTATACGTAATAATATTAGCACGTAAAATTTATTTGAAGGTGACGTAAACACACACGAAAGACTCAGAATTTTAAAATAAAGTGTCAGAAAATATGAATAAAGTTCTAATAACAGCCGATAGATGGCGCTTCTAACTTAACTTGAATCTACAAGATAATAAAAAAAATTATGTCATTTAGTTAAACTAAATAATACTATAAGTAATTTTAGGCATCTGCTAATTATAACATACTATGTATCTACATATAAAAATACGTACAAAAATACTTATTACTGACGCAATTACTAACCTTCACGCTCTAGCCCTTACAGCGTGGGTTGATAAAATGGAATAATCGACATGTTCAAGCAATAAATCACTTCCTTAATAAATGGCTTATAACACATCGTGTTAACGCTCCGAAAACTCAATTTATAACGGCCTTAATAAGAGAATCACGTCTCGAGATGGCTATCGAGCGACTCAGAGCAAAAGAGCGCGCCGAATATCCTGTCATTTCTACCATTTTAACTTTTTAAAAAAGAAATCAGAGTGTTTATCTCCAATCGGCACCCTGTTACTCGTTCCATGTGAAGGTTAACACCGATTCATTAAAAAAGAACGCTTGTAGACCCCCAAAAGACTGAAAAAAGACAATGAGAACACCAAAAAGACTACATTTGGTTACCGAGCGGCGCCTAGCGGGTGCTGCGGCGGCGTCTGTGAATGTGAGACCTTTTACAATCTTCGTTTTGTTACACATAACGATCATAACATCATTCAACCGTTAATATAAATAATATTTCCTTATTTGGCACCAACATGATATTTAAAATATAAAACCTAACAAAGTGGAAAATAAACATGACAATATTCTTAAGGTAAACAAACGGTCTAAAGCTGAATTTTAAGCTCGGAATATGTCAAATAAAAAAAATCTGTTTGTTTGTCTAGGCCGGCAGTACATATCGTTATTAATGTATTGCAACGATAGAGCTGGCAAGCGGTTCAATCGATAAAAAATTCATAAACTTCATCCTTTTCTTTTCATGATACACAATATTCAGCCAAAACACATTCATAGCTGAAGCTATAAATTAAAATCGTGTGGTATGAAGGCTCTTTTTAGATGTACGGGCCGATATTCGCCGGGCGGCGAGTGGTTTTGTTGATCGTGGGCGCTCGCGCAACTAATTTATACGCGTTGACTTCGACACGATCCGCTATTGCGTATGCACCTACATCTACGTGCTCCGTGTTTAGATCTGACGTCGGCTGTGAAATATTCTATGCACCTTTGTAGGCTTCAGAGTCTACACCTTTGATATTAATGGTATATTTCTTAAATATTTCTGCTTCAGGATATTTAACTTCATTTAAGGTGTATTGAGCTGTAGATTAATAAGTGCCGGTAATAGCTTCGATTGATGATTGTTTCCAATCATAATTAAATGTTATATTTAAAGAGCAGTTGAAAGAGAAAAATTTAACTCTGACATTGTTGAAATTGCATTGTTGCTGATTTAATGTGGATTACCTATTTGAAAAAATAAAATAGTAGAAACGATAACTGAAAACTAAACAGTTATGTTATATCATAACATTACTCTTTAGTAATTTCACTTTTATGCACAAGTCCCTTCTCAGAACGAAATACTCTTAAATTCATAGTCTGCCACGCTGGTCAAATGCGTTGGCAGAATTCATTTAGGTACCTTATAGAGTCATAGAACACTTCAAGGGGCGCAGATTTCCTGATGATGTTTTGCTTTACTGAAATAAACAAGTGACTTTCAATTTTAAACGTAACTCTGTGAAGAGAAAAATTGGGCGCCAAGATTTAAGACCAAGGCTTACGAAAGCTGGTTTGTTAACATCTAGGCTATCCATGCATAAATGACTTAGTAAATGCGCAAAATACATCTAACGGATACTTAAGATTTACAGATTTTAAAGTTCTTTTGTCCCATTTCGTTGATGTATTAGAAGAATGTAACTTTCCGCCTATCTCTGCCCACCATCGCAGAACAACAAATACCGTGTAGTTTTGACAGATTATATGACGAAGCCGAGCGCGGAACGAAGGGTTAAGGATAATAATCGGTGGTCTCCATCGCCGTATGAATGGACCCTTTAGATTAAAGATAAATCAACGCTAATGGCTACGTGTGTTTTTCCTAATAAACGGCTTACGTGAGATCTTTTTTTAATAACTTGACTGCGTTTGAAATTTTTCGAATTGAGTCATACGAGCATTTAACAAATCCTATTTAAGCTTCTATTTTGTAAATAATAATGTTCTCTTTGTCATTATACCTATTATGCTTAGAACAAAATTTACAAAATAATTTAACGGCCCCAAATCCGAGTAGGTTATTACTTAATTTTAAGATTAAAGTGTCATTTAAAGCAAAGTTAAAACGAAGATCAATCGGCAAGTACAATTAGATGTTATAACCGTCATTCCTAGCCAGCTTCCGCGCTTACCCACGCCGCATCAGTTTCACAAACCATTACATACGCACCTACACACAGCGCCACACATGAAATGTTCTGTTCCCATTTTTTGTGGCATCATTACACCTACATACATCAGCAGACGCATATGCTGAATGCAGTTAAAATGACTTTGCGCATCGCGTTTATCATTAGAATCAATTATTTGTCCATTTACGTCTTTGTATGTGTCGTCGAGCCCTCAATGTTGGTAATTTTGTACGTACATGATCGCTTTTTATGCGTTATTAAGAATGTCCGCGCTGTAGGTACACTCGTAAGTCCGACCACCTTTAATTTTATGCATACCATGATAATGACCATAAAATATTTTAAGCATCCCTTTGTAATGCTCTGTTATTTGGTAACGTTTAAGGAATCCGTTCGCGAGCCGATTTCGAATACTTAAATTCGATTTATGTTATTTGTGATCTATTTAGGTAATAATAATAAATGTCCGCAGCCTAGCTATCTCGTTTAATTAATGAGACAAATGAAATGTTTATTATTTATAAATTGACACAGGCTTGTCTTACCCAATTATACCTATATGTATCGATGTTTAAATATTAAGGTATTACGTAATGTAAATAATATATTTAACTCATATTGCCAGTACTAATACGAGCGAGTTAAGAAACAATTTAAGTGCTTTTATTTTTTCAAATTTCGTAAAACTACATCTGAAATCTGAGGGATATGAAATTTCGCGTGTCTTGTTAAAAAGGTAAGTTAAGACATATAAATAAATTAGTTAAGAGATCGAATGATTAAAAAGTCTTTTTAAGAAATTGACTTGAATGGATATACCTCCCTGCAAACATGTATTTTATAGTCTTCATAACCGTTCGTAAGTCTTTTGCGTAGGATACAAGTATGTAGTGACCAGACGTTCAAACCACACGACATTAAGTTGTGACTGCTTTTCATAAATATTTCCATTCAACTCACCGCCACTATTACCGTTACTGAACCAAACTAAATCACTCATTAAATTTAGTGTCACTCCTAACTACTAAATTGGAACGCCTCATGTCCTAGCGTGCGTCTGTCACCCTTCAAACCGGAACAATGAGACTGGCACGTAGCAGTTGAAATGGACACAATGTTAGTACTTCTGAACACGCAGACCCTAAACAAAGGGCTTCGCGGTATGTAAGTCCATTGGTTCATAAAGGACGTTACAAAGTACGTACTTATTTTACCAATACTAAAATAAATTGTTAATCCAACTGGTTATTAGATTATTTTAAACGTAACATCACGGCCTGTAATTCCCGAAGGGGTAGGCAGAGGAGTGTAATACACTCCCACGTTTCACCAGTTATATTTAAATCCCATGGAA
>DWEE01003972.1:0-10057 GCA_018245755.1 Parelbella macleannani
AAACTGAGATATTATCTTAAGAATTATATCGCATTTTAATGCGATAAAACAAATATTTAATTCACTAATTGCCTCACTTGAATAAACTTACGATAATAAAAAACAATGATTAAAATGGAATGTCTAAAAACATTACACCTTTTTAGTATTATTACGAATTATAAGTTATTTGCTTTGAAAATTTAGTGCAATTAATAAATTATAAGACAATTTTAACTCTTTAGATGCTTATTTTACACCTTGGCTGCCTTCTACATTTCAATACCTATTATTTTGGCACTAGACTCTCTTCCAATTCTATGATCAGATGTAGAATATAACAGGTAGGTATGTAAATCGTCGGAGTGTATTTCACTCCTCCGTCTACCCCTTCGTAATGTTATATTATGCAAACCTAAGGCTTTTATACTATGATCATCATTAAAACATTTATCATTCCATTGTAAAAAACGAGCTTCCTTTCAGAATTATTATAGCAACGTATGTCACAATGACAAACCAGAAGTTAATAACCTTCGCATACCTCTAAACGCATTAGGGCATACAAAACTCCTGACGATGATTCTTTCACCTGTTATATATATCAAAGATAATTTACAATAAATTTTACTTAAATGAATAGAAATTTGTAGAATCAGGGATTCCAACCTCAAAAACTACAAGTAAGAGGCTGAATTCTAAAGCAGTACGCTACTTCTACTGAAACATTATATATGATACAATAACAATCAAACTCACCTCAACTCCGGTCACGCCAAGTGCCGTCACCAAGTTCGGAGTCATTCTGAAGGGCACCTTCTCCGGCACGCGAAGCGTCTTGCCCTTCTCAAAACACACGTTATAGTCTATATGCACTACCTCACCAGAAGTTAAGTCTACCAACACATTGTCCAAATGTCTATCACCCAAACCGATTATATAACCTATCGCACTCATCACGGCGACCGAATAACTATAGCGGCGTGTCATTTGCCACCATTGCTCCGAAGATACGCTGCTGCACCATAATTCTCTCCACAACAAGTCTCGTGGAGTCTCCGCCGTCAACTCTTCCAACACTTGCTTCAGTATCGACACAGGCCACTCCTTACGATTCTCAGTGGATATGCCGGCCTCTTTCAACAACGGAGTCAGCTTGTTGTAGAACAGCTCTGAGGGTCGCGGTATATTTACAGGTTTATTTAATTTCGAAGATATAAAAGCGGCTTCCCGATTTTGCCAGCGTTTATACAATGCGAATAAGGGAGTTACATTGTCTACCCAACTAATCAAACCGGAACGCGGTCCTAACGGTATAACAGAGTAATGACGTGCCCTATAGGTTTGATTGTCATTATGTTCTGAATCTCTTGCTAGCATCGTGTTAGTTATGGACAACAATTGCATTATTCTTTCATCCAAATGCAAGTCTTCGAGGCCTTTGAATAAATAGGTATACGCCTTGCCGTCTGAACCATAAAATACTAACTTCTTTGGTCTTGTCTTGGTCGGCAAAATAGCAACATTATTTTCCACAGATTTAATAGTAATTCTTACGGTTCTTTGATTCGTATGCAGTCCTGGCATTGTTATTACAGTATCTTTCATATCTGCTAGTATTGGACTTATATCAGACATTTTTAATATGTACGATGTTCGCTTGTTCACTTTTTGCTGAAGTTTTATCTGTAATTGTTTTAACGGTGCCCAGGATTCCTGTGGCTTTTCAGGATTTGCAGGATTTTTCAGCTTGTCTATAACGTCAATAATTAGGTTAAGGAACCTATGCTGGAAAGCCGTTTCATGCGGTGTCTCTGGCTTAGACGATGTTATCTGGTGAAGTTGTTCTAGAACGAATACTATAGGATCAAATATTATCCGATGCTTCTCTTTTATTAATTTTTCTTTATCTTCAGTCGACAAATTGGCGTTATTTTTAACTTTAACAATTTCCGCTTCCAGTTGGATAAGTCGTTTACTAAATTCAGAATGGTGTTGAACTAATGTGCCGAGACACAATTCATCCCACAGTAAGTTAATTCTTTGAAGTTCTTTAACCAACAACTTCACCTGTAGAATAGTCTTTGGAGCTTGCTTTGCAAGGGTTTCCACCATATCGAGGAAACAAGAATTTAGTTCGTTATTGACAATTTTATCACTTGCAGCATCGTCTAAATCTATGCTGTTTTCATCAATCTCTGTATCATCATTGGAGAGAAAAGATCTTGCTACTCCAAGTTCCGTTAAGCTGTTCTCCTCGTTTTCTACTGCTCCAACAACAGCTGGGAATGTAATAAGATGAGGGGTATCTTCTGCTAATCTACATAATAAATCAGAAACACATTTTCTAACATACGTTTCAGGATGATTAAGCCTGGAAAATAGTTGCGGTATGATGACTTTCCAAGGCTGTGTAGGAGTATTAGCTAACCCAGATTCAAGAACTGTTTGAAGTTCCATAGCGTGTTTTACTATAAGACGAAGAAGCCTCAGAGTTGCATTGACAACTGCATTCTCACCACTGTGGTTAATATAATCTGATGCACAAATGAGCTGTAGAAATTTGAAGTAAGCATCGGCTGAAAGTTCGAAATATGAAAACACTCTCTTCTGAGCCTGCCTCCAAATATCCACCAACAGGGCAAGGTGTTCTGGGTAAGCATTATTTAACGACGAAACTGTACGTAACTGGTTTTCTATCATTTCAGATGTATTTATTTCATTCCAATCTATATCCTCGTCATCACATGTTGCTTTTGTTTTGGACAGTATTTCACACACTGCTTCAAAATCTTGAGGAGAGCATCCAATCATTACACTCTCAATTTGCAACTTATCGTTATCAGTTAGTTGTTCTCTTGTTTTAGAACTAAACTCAACCATTTTGCGGCCCCATCTAAAGCACCAAGCTGCAAAGTTCGCCCATGCTTTGGCAAGTCCAGGACATTGATTAACTCCAAACTGAAGCAACTTTCCAACTGCTGAGTCGGACAGTGGTATAACATTTTCAGAGACATTATTATCCACTAAACCTATTTCCGGTAACGCAGAAATAAGCTTTGTCAATGGTGAATCACTCTCTAAGACAATTTCACTTTCATTCTGAACCCATTTGGACAGAGTGAGCAACATTCTTGTGCCCCTTTCACGTAATTCATAACTCTGTTCTCCCATAGCCAATCTCTGTGAAAATCCAAGTGAAATACTTGCACATAAATTTATAGCATGCACTTTTGAGTCTTGTTTTGCATATGTTACCTTACATAGTTCTGCTAAAGCTGTTGCATTATTTAAAGTCCATATATCTAAATCATAAGTATTAGAAGACATAAGAAGGACATTACCTAGTTCATCCAGATTGTTAACATTTGATAAGCACATTTGAAAGGCAGAATTATGTTTAAAGTGCTTCAGTAGCTCTTGCCTAGCCATAACTAAATTAGAATTCTTTCTCGCGCTTTTTATAACATCTAATCGCAAGCACTCGGTAAAAAATAAATTTTCATCCGTCATATTCAATTTCGTAAAATATTGATTCCACCACAATAAACGGCTTAAATTTTTTATGTCAGTTCCGTATTTGTTTTCCTTTACAGCAGTCGGCTTGAACGGATTTAATATAAGTTTACCATTTTTAACAATATTCCGCAAACCGTGATTGGCTAACTGCAGTACCGCTATATCTTTTAAATAATGAACAGTGTTTGTTCTAGCAAGCTCCTCTGCACTTGAGTTTAATAACGTTTCACAATCATTTAGTACAGAATTGTACTTATCATCATATTCATTATAATACAAGTTTAGTGCTGCACATACCATTGTTGATTCAACTTTATTCAGCAATCCTTGGCAAGAACATGTGTTTTTCGATATTTCATTTGAATCTAAATCAAAAACATCCCAGTTTCCTAATAGTTCTGAAAAATCGACATTGTCCTCATAAAGTTTTAGTCCGCTAAATGAATCCCATTGTGAAGTTTGTTTCCATTCTAAGTCATTTTCTTTCCATTCTTGCATATCTTCCCAGTTTTGTATGTGTTTATAGCTTTCCATAATTTGTTCATGTAAAAACTTACGAACCCTTAGGATATCCCTCGAAATCGTTATTTTATCACTATTAGTGTCACTTATGTTGGATTTATTCAACTTTTTGTAATAGTCTATAGCTACTTCATGGCGAGAATTAGCCTGTTCAGCAGCTCCCTTAAGCCAATGAAATTTAACATTAAATGTCTGTTTGATCCACACATATAAGCCATGTAATACCTCTGGTTCTTGAAGTTTAATTAAAGCTCTAGCAACACTTATTGTAATGGCCTCAATATCAATATTGGTTTTTGAGTTAGCTGCATTTTGAAGTATTAAAGAAGCATGATAGACAGCAGCTCCTAAATGACCTGAATATAAACTATCTGCTAATGCTGCAGGTCTCACTCTCATTAGCCATTCTTCGCATGTTGTACGATTTGTACGGTAGAAACCTTTGATAAGTTTTGTTGGCCCCAAAGGCAGTGCAATTGCAGTGCCTTCTCGTGCATTATATGTGTATTTCTCTAAAAACATCATAAACTCAATAAGCCACCGTGATCTTCTCTGTTCTCCAATAACAATGTCTAACAGTTTTTGTTTCTCAGTGGCAATATATTTGGTTTCTAGAGAGGTCGTTTCTCTTGCCATCTCTTTCAAAGCACCTTCAATTTTCATAAATGTATCTTGAGGTTTTCCCAGGGGCGTCTTCAATTTTTGTACAATACAAGCATGAGCCAGTTCTGATAGTGCCCAACTAACACAGTGGGATGAAAAGTTAATAGCACAATAGCGGAAGAATATTAAGTGATTATCATTTTCAGAACTTTGCAAAGGCCATGAGGACAAAAATGTGTCTAACATAAAATCTCTTTCATTGGTTGATAACTGAAGTAAACTATTTGCTATAGTTTTAAAATGGTGGTCTGACAATGTAGCTAATGACCCTTTCATAAAATACTCTTTCAAAGCATTAAGTTTTGTATCTGTATTAAGCGATGTCAAACTTGCTTTTTGGCATGTGAATGCTTTAATGATTTGTTTGTCTAATTCTTGTTGCACAATATCCCATGGCAATTCAAATAAAACTTCTTTACATATTTTCGCCAAAAACCAATTGTGGTTATCAATGTTCAATGTGCACAAAACAGTTATAGTTTTTAGGACTACAACATTCCATGTCAGAGACTTATTTTTTAATAAAAGTTGGCAATTTTTTATTACAATGACAACTACTTCACTATCAAAACAGTAACCAACTGATAGCATGTTAGTAACTAAAACGAGAAAAATCTTTGACATGCCAACTATTGGCAAATACTTGTCGAGTTGGTAAAATATATCAGATATCCAATTTAAAACAAGCAGTAATGTTTCTCTTGATGCTTGCTCTCCTAATACAATGCTCAATGTATTCAGTATAACTGCAAGATGACCAGAGGTAGGACTTGTACTGGAAACTTCACCCAAGCTTAGGTTTGACAGACCAAACAAATCTGTAGCTCTTGATTGAGAATTTGTCACTAAGTCACTTGATGCAATAAAATGGTTATTATTTTTACAGTGTGAATACAACAAAAAAAGTATAGCATATTGTAAAGCTGGTCTTTCCTTCATCATGGTTTCATTGTGAGGACACATTTTAATCGCCAAAAGTTCCAGTATGCTGGGCTTCAAAGCCCACATCCCAATTATAGAATTGCTGGCATTGGCTAGCTCTGATAAGCATTGAAGGTAAAATATTAGATTCTTTTCTGCATTTTGAGCATCAACTTCTTCTGTATATTCCGATTTTATTATTTCTATGTCTGGTATTATAATAGCACATGAATTTTGCATGTCAGTCAAAACAAACTTGTATGTCTCTTGTAAGAGTGGAATATTTTTCAAATTGAGCAAGTTACTGTAGATAGACATCACACTACTTAAGATTTGATGACTCTCTGAATATCTCAAAGGTCGTAAAAGAGAATCTGGTCCAACAGTTTGATTGATAAAATCGATTGGGAGATTTGACGCAATTTCTTTAACTGTATTAGAAATTAAATTTATTATGCTTAAGCACAAGCTTTCATCTATTTGTAAATAACTTGCCATTTCCATGGAAATTAGTGTAAACAATGATGTCGAAGAGGATGAGGATTTTCCCTGTAAGTACTTTAACAGTAGCATGATACATTCATTACCTGCAAGTAATAATTCAGAGTCTGCATCTAGTTTCAATGTCTCTATCAACACTTGCAAGATCTTGGCCAAGGCTTCAGTCAGAAAAGACCATGATACAGTCTGAGAAATAGTTGGACTTAATAAGTTTCCTAAACTCTTTACGACAATGTTAAAAACATTGAGAAATGATGCAATCTTCTGTAAACAATCTTCATGAGTATTTGGTTCTGTTCCCTTATCTTTTTTTCCAGTATTTATATCACTAGCATAAGAGACCATATCTTCAACAAATTGATTCAACAAATTGACAGAGAAACCTACATCGGCTTGCCAGTGACGACTCAGTTTAAACAGGGATTGCAGTGCAAATTCTTTTATCTTCTTCGGTTGGGCATTATCTACATGCCAGCCAACCAATATATCAACGGTATCCACAAAATGGTTTGCAAAGTTCTCAGGATATGAATTTGACATTAGTATCATTGCATTAATTGCTGCAATAAATACCTCTGCTGAGTCTGTGCCTTCGATTATAGACTGAAGTCGTTCCAATGTGAGTTCAGCAAATTCTGACAAGTTTGGATTTTGTAGGTCTAGTTGAAATGTCTCTAAGAAGGATAGAGTTAACAGGTGCTTAATAGAAGTGTTTTGGGCACTATAAGTAGATGCAATCCAATCCAGATGTTTACGATATTCATGACCCATAACATAGCCAATTCTACCCAGCACTACAGCTGCACTCTCCTTTGTTTCTGGTCCAGGTGCATCATATAAGACATCCAGTAAGGATTCTACCAATATGTCATATGATCGGCGTATGTACCGTGTGTTTTCTGGCAACAGTACTGCTTCTTGCAATTTGCTGCATATGACCAAGGATTTCTCGAGGTCAACCTCCGCGCAAAGCCGACGCAACAGCTTAGATATGCGTGGATCTTCGGGAAGGTTGACTACCAAATCTGATCGCTCGTAAAATTTATTGTTGCCCCCATGCGACCAATGGTCGCTGTTCGTTTGAGCTAGCGATTCGTGGTATTTGTAGGAATTTTCATCTCGGTCGCCCCGTGGCGGGAAACCGCCGCGGCCTCTGCTGCCTCTACCGCCGCCTCTTGACTGACGAAACTCTGTAATTCGGCCACGAGGTCGAAAGCCTCCCTCTCTGTGCGGCCCACCAAACGATGAGGACGCATCGTACGAATTAACATAACCTCTGACCTTATCATCCGCTGTGTTTTCATGAACGATTTCGTCTCTATCGGGAGCCTCGGAAATTTCCGTCTCCCTTGGGTTTCTAACTTTATGATGTGCAGTAGTCGATATCATCACTAGAATTTATACAGGATAAATAGATAAAACCACACATGGCCGCGAAATTTCGACAGAAAACGAATAAAACTATAAGCAGAAAAACGTTCGTAGCTAAAATTCTTACGCCAACAGAGACAAATAAGAAAGTGTCATAGATAACATTATGGCCGCTGTCACTAATGAAAACAATTTACCATTTCTGAACATAAGTCCACAATTTCTTTATTGAAATTTCAAACTAAAGGTCAATAACTAAGTTTATTACATTGATGCAAAATTTCGTTAATAATTCATTGTATTGAAATAATATTACACATAATACTGGTCTTATCGTACAACAATGAAATTAATTGAAATTTTTGAACGAGTTCGATTAACGTCAAAAACTGTACAGTGTTCTTTGTGTATTTTTTTTACAATAAAGTTTAAGGGTCTCCGAAAATCTTTTTTCGGCTTAACAAATCGTTATTAGCGCACCGCATAATACTCCCCATTATCATATAAAAAAATCAAGATCGTCAAAAAACCAAAACCAAAAAAACTACTAAAGACGTACGTAACATCACGCCTATAAACCCTGAGAATGTAAACAGAGAAATGTACTACACTTCCACGTTTTACCAGTTACGATTATGCCCCATAATGAATTATGTGATGAGTCTATTGCCATCCACTGAGCACAGATCCTGCCTCAGAGCCACTACTAGACGTTTCAAGATAGAAAAATCCAATTATACCAGACTCGGGGATCGAAAACAAAACAACTAGATCTATATGCGCCTTGATAACCACTCTACCAACCAGACAACTGACCCAATACCTAGTATACTAATGACTAACCAAATATTATATGCTCGTACTAGTGGCATTTTTTTTATCTGTTTTCACTAATAATCATGGTTTATTGCTAATCTGTTGATATGTCATTTGTCAAAATAAATAATGGACAATCCATAAAATATTAGTTCACGTGTTTTTGAATGGAAACATTAGTTTTTTTTTACTATTATAATTATTGAAAATTGCATATTTTGTTGTAAAAATGAAATCTATAAAACGAAAACATGACTTCAAAGGTAAATAATACAATTATTCGTATATGGAATCGTATTAAATTAATTATTGGACTGCAATTACCATGGTTTCTTTCAGCTCTGGAGCTTAGATTGAACGAGAACTCAAATTCGCCTCACTTTATATATATCAAAGAGCACATTGTAAGAGTCTATACGAAGGATAAACCCTCAGGACGAACGCTATTTATTGTCAACATACCACCGTATGCTGATGAAAATGGCCTTATCAAAGCATTCAGTGAAGCCGGTTCTGTTCGAGATGTCCAATTCTACGACAAACCTGGCGCTGGAGAAGCCAAGGCAAAAAAATTTATAGAAGAAACATGTAAACCAACATTTAGGGTGTGTTATTTAGTGTTTGAAAAAGTTTCCGAATTAGAAAATTCTCTTAATTTAACTAAACTGCGGCCGATGAATTCACATGGCCATGAAATCAAATTTGGAATTCAAAAATGGATTCAGGAATACAATGACTCTGTTTTAATGCCCAAATTTTTAAAAGAAAGAGTGGAAGAATTTATGAAAGCTCATGATGAGAAAATAAAATCAACAGAAAAGAAAGAAAAACAGATGGAACAGGAAAATGATGAGGGATGGATAACTGTCACTAAAAGAGGCAAGGTGCAAAGTTTCGCTAGGACTGAAAAAGTAGAAAATAAAATAATGGCTAAAGAAGAAAAAAATAAAAAACGCAAGGAATTGAAGAATTTCTATACATTTCAAATAAGAGAGTCCAAAATGAAGCACATTGTTGCATTGCGGCAAAAGTTTGAAGAAGACAAAAGGAAAATTGCCCAAATAAAGCAGAGCCGTAGATTTAAGCCATTCTAATAAAATACTAGATACAGAATAATTGCATTTATTTTATTCTTAACTTACCTCAATATTGTGCCAATATTTAGCTCAATAAATCCTAATAATTTATACAATTTGAAATATGAAATGTAAATAATAGATTTTATCACAATTGGCATTCCTTTACATCTTAACTGTAGTCTTTACTTTGAAATATATTACAAATAAGTAATACATGTGGTTGATTCCAGTTAATCAGAGTATTTTACATTTATATAAAGTATATAAATACACAAAATTACACAAATATACAGGTTTCAGACTTCTACACTGAAATATTACTTTTCATGCAAAACAATCTCAACAACAAAATTATAGAAACAGCTTTAATAGAGTATTAATTAGTTGATTCTGATGCATTTCTAGCCAGCTCCAGAACATAGAAACAAAACAAGCAGAGGCAAAGTGAATAAATGTTAAACTTAGTAATAGGTATTATAAATAACAAATTTAAAGTAACCTCATGCCTATAATCCCTAAACGGGTAGGCAGAGGAGTGTACTACACTCCCACATTTCACCAGTTACATTTAAATCTCATGGAATAGATTATGAGCCTATTGCCATACACCAGGCACAGATCCAGACTCCGAGTTAGAAATACTTAATTATAAAATTCCAATAATACTCGAACCGGGATTAGAACCC
>DWEE01003973.1:0-10057 GCA_018245755.1 Parelbella macleannani
GTTCAGCGTTGGAAGATGGAAGCACACGTTGGAAGATCCTAAGAACATCGGTCCCTGAAATCTTATATTATTTTGCCATCAAAAAAAATCCAAGAATTGTTTAGTATCAAAAGAGTTGGGACACCAGTAGATATCCACTGACCAAAAATCATATATTTAGCATTGTTTAGGTGAATGTATCCTATAGACTCCATAGTATAGAGTAGTGTTGACTGTGGACGATGCATTAGTAAATAAATTATTGACGTATTACAGAGAATGCAAGCGCACAAGTTACTAGTTTTGTAGTCTTGGTGTGTTTTGATGTAGACCTAAAATGAATGTCTTTTTTTTTAATGTATGTATATCAAGTACCAACCTTTTAGATTGCGAAAATTATTCAATCCGTCACAGCTTAAAGTTAGAAGGTTATCAAATAAGTTGAAATATTTAATGGCACTAATGTTTTCAAGTTAAAATTCCCACGCGCCTGTATCGCTTAAAAATATTTTCGTCTACCTATAACATTACTTGTTACCAGCTTATAACAATTTTCAAACGGCAAATCATTCAATTTTTACTGACGTTTATTTGACTGCTAGTTGCAGATTACGAAAATAGTTAAATAAAATATTACCTTCATCAGTTTAAATGTTAATAATAATAGGGTTTCAACTTCGAATATTACTTCGAATTAGTCTTTATTAAATACATATTTTCTCTTCATGTCTCTATAATTCAATCTCTATTTCTCTTCTCAACTTATTCAACCTTCCCTATAGACTATTGCTAAAAGAGTATAATAAAAATTGGATTAATATTATAGCAGCTTGTATTTATATGTATATAAATGGATGAAGCAGTATTAATATTATTATTTTTCAATATAGAACGTGTAGAAACGTAAAGATTTTATGAATTTAAAATGTACCTAGGAGGAATTTGCTCAACAT
Source organism: Parelbella macleannani (assembly GCA_018245755.1). Classification (NCBI taxonomy): domain Eukaryota; kingdom Metazoa; phylum Arthropoda; class Insecta; order Lepidoptera; family Hesperiidae; genus Parelbella; species Parelbella macleannani. The sequence goes on from DWEE01003973.1 coordinate 933, forward strand.
TTTGCTCTTTTTCGAACCAAAAATCTATTCTTATTAATAAAATTACAATATTATACTTTTACAATACTATAATCTCTCTTTATCTTCGACATGTGATGAGACTCAATTGAAAATTCGCCTAATTTAAATGTAGCTATTAAAAATATAGATGGTAATTAAATAAATAAATAATACGTTAGTGGTGTTGAAGACGGGTAAAATCAACGCGAGGTGATATTTAAATGCAAATTATATTTTCTGAATAGCTAAATATTTTATAATACAGGAACCCCCGTACTTAGAATAGTATAGGATTAAAATATATATAATAAATAACTGTTCGGACATGTACAAAATGTTGTACAGAATTAAAAAACTTAAAACCATCAAAATGGAGGCGTATAACTTTTTTAAATTACTGCAGAGGTGAGACTCGGCTTTGGGTTATAAATGGCTACTGTCAAAAGGACAAACTCAACGATGACGACCACCAAATAACAGCCATTTTTATGTCTTGCAAATTTCGCTTCAGTGTAATAAATATTGACGAAAAATTTAAACTGTGTTAAATGTAATTAGGTATTATTTATTTATTATTGAAGTTTTTTTTTCTATGTAGCCACAATAATTCTATACATACAAAAATCAAAGAGTATGTTTTGTTACATAAAATTCAAATAAATAATTGTACAGTCACGAATGGTATATTAGTGTAGATATATGTATAAGAAATATTGATGTTGTAGCTCTAAAATGAGCTTAGTTAATTCCCAGCTCTTCGTAGATAAGTACCTAAATTTTGGGTGCATTTATTGTATAATTTCTGTAAATTATAGTTTCGATATGAAAAGCACTAAAGCAAGCTCCAAGTGCGGGTGTTATAAATAAAAAATATAAATGTTATTTAATTTGTTATTGTAGTATTAACTAACGAATTTATCTTACGATGTTACAATAAAAACTTGAAACAAACCAGTTGTTTACTTTTCTAATGTCATGCACATAATTCAAAGTTCAGTGTCGGTCATTATGGTGGCTTTCCACTGTTTTGCGCACCCATTGCGATCGCGCATCTTTACCGGCTATCAAATTAGCCTAGTTGTTTAGAATGTAGCCTCCCCATCCGAGGCCCTGCGTTCAAATCATGGTGTGCACTTAGTTACAAAATTTGTGCGTTTTAAAATAAATATTACACACAAATACTAGTTTTTGGAAAACATCGTAAAGAAACCTTGACGCCTTAAGAGTTCTCCAATAGTAAGTATTTTCTAAGGCGTGTGAAGTCTTCCAACTAATTGGCAAGCATTGTTTACAATAATCTTAACACTTCTCATTCCAAGAGGGGACCTATATTCAGCAGAGAAACTGGAAAGGGTTGATAATGATTATCGTTTGGATAAGTCAGCTTGTTGAAGTTCCTTTATTGGATAAGCATGTCAATCAGTCATGTCAAGCATGTCAATAATCAGTCTTCGTCCATCGTCACACAGTAACAAATACAAGATCAATCAAATTCTACAAGCGCACTAGATATTTAGCATACGTTTAATAAAAACTTCTGGAAATTTCTCGAAGCGTTTCTGTTCTCGAAGGTACAACGAGCAATGTTTCTTAATGGCTAATAGTACGATGAAAATAAATACATGGAGACATCCGGGGCAGTATAAGATTATTTAAACGCTTGAATCTGATATAGTTTTAATTTACTAATGTCTTATGTTCCTGTAGCAACATCGTTTCCTCAAGCCGTGCGCATTGGACCGAGAATCAGTTGCGTTTATTCAAGCATACTTAGTAAGTATACTCATTTCTTTCAATGAAACTATCACTATTATTGAGTATTAGTGTTATTAACAATACACGATTTCCCGATTTGGGTCAATGAATTGCTTCAGTGGTCAAACATCGGCAACCTGACATGTTCTAACTGTTACACTTCTATGCACGAAATATGCACTCTCTGTAGCCGAAGTTAAATTTAACGTACTTATGTACAATGCTCTGTTCATTTCCTCAGTTTAATAGCGATCGTACACTTGTGATTGTGTGTTAAAAGGGAAATGGTACCAAAGGTATTATATTTTAATGTTAAGTTTTATATCGCAGTGTATTATTACAGGTATTCTTAATCATATGTCTGTTATAGCCGTTGTGATTTTTTTTTAAATTAAATCTAATAAATAAATTTTAAAATCGAATATCATTAGACTCGATTTAAGATTTTGTTAAAAGTTCGTAAAGCGTAGCTAAATAGTATGTTAGCAGAAAAGTTTGTTAGTGCTGTTTCAAATCAATGATGTTTTCTTATAGGTCTTGGTGTTATTTACTGTTGTATGCTGCTACAACTTATGTTGGGGGAAGGAAGAGGCAGAAATGAGTCAAGAAAACATACCGATCGAGCGTTTGGATGCAGATTCCCACAGAGATCTTAACCCGGGTGCCACAATCCACCGTCGACGGTTTTGGAGACCGTGGAGATTTTGGAAATTGGGTTAAGATCAACTTTACTACTTAAATTTTTTGTTTTATTAAGTGACGTTATTATTTACCAAGTTCTATTTGCATCGATAGGTCATTCTATGTTAAACAAGGAGTTAACAAGCTCTTACGATTCAGAGGAGAGCATATCAACATGGCAACATAAAAACAAAATTCGTCACCGGCGCAAGCCAAAGTTAAAAAATAATATCAAATTGTTATTCAAAATACAGCAATATGAAATCTGAAATTATGTTTTTCTTGCAAATCCTGCAAAATTGTGATCATAAAGGTTTAACTCAAATGTACATTTAATTTTGAATCATCTCTTCTTGAGTTTGGAATTGTCCAAATTATTGTGAGTTTTCTTGGAGTTTCGTGGAATTATCCTTTTATTTATAGGTATAATAAATAATACATAATTAAATTATCATCAAAATAATCATAATTATTCATTATAATACACTTGATTCAGTGTGATTCGCCTTCTAAGCTTTAATATTATACGTCACTCCATTAAAAATCACAGTCGGTAAATAAAGTATTTTAGGTAAATCTACGGAAATAGGTATACTACACAAGTCTACACAACTAAAAAATACCTATTTAATCCATTAGCTTTGAATTATTATAGGTAATATTTATAGCGTCTGTAAGCAATAAAGTGAAAAATTTATGATGATGTTTTGAAAACTTTTAACTAGTGAGAACTTTAATTGTCATATGGTAAATTGTATGGCACGAGCTGTCGTATAATCTGTGACGTCACGATTTTTATTATTATTATTGACGTTTGTTTTTTTTTCTTGTTGACATAAATAAATTGAATATATATCAATCAAATTAAATATTTTAGCAATGTTTTATGTGGACTCCCAGCGAACCATTACCAGGCGAGACAGCTCTATGATTGTACATAATAAGCATCAAAAATATGATAAATATGAGTTTGATACGCTGTCCACGACTCGCCCTCCTTCCTCAGTACACCTTGCCTGCGAGTCAGCTGCATCCTTTTCAACCAGACCGAAAGGTTCAGTCCGGAAGGAACTTATCACATTGCTCTACGAATCCATGCTCGATGCTATAGTAGAATCTTGGGAGGCGATTGGATTACCGAAGAATGAATTGAATCAAAATATCGAGGCAGGGAAGGCACCTAGTAACATTACTCTTACAAGTAAAAAGAAGAAAACAGCTGGTGGTAACTTTTTTCTTATTATTATACCATCATGCGAGGACTTTCACCAGGTAGGCGGAGAGCACCGACTGATATACTCATAACGTACTTATTCTACGTTCATGAGTCTCTTCATACACACACCTCGTTCTTGGAGACTTCTGACTCTTCCATCAGGCAGTATCTGACCAATTTATTTGAACTATCCATCAACCTTCGGTATGATTATCAGATTAATTTGTAATTATAAATCAACTGTATGATAAATATTCAGAAATATTATTATTTTCAGTAAAATCATCAAAATCTAAAAGAAGCCGATCTAAAATCGAGATGGTTAACGGGCAGGTTAAGTTTTAGTACACTTTTAATACTATAACTTTTACTTACATAATAGGAGTAGCTTGAGCCTTTGATCCTTAATAAATATACTTATTTATAAAGCTTACAAATATTGCTTTTTATCCAACATATTTACACCTAAGCATTTCATAAAATAATTACGAGTATATTACGTTGGTGATCCAGATTGACTCAACCCAGCAGAGCTGGTGGTCGGCAGCGGACGAAAAAGCAGTAATTCGTTTTCGAAACGGTAATAAGTACGAGGGCAATATATCGATGAAGTGCATGCACGGCGAAGGTCGATTTCAATGGGCTGATGGAACGGTGTACTTGGTAAGTTTTTACTGTACTGATAATGTAATACTTAGTATCTAATGATATCCTGGGACATCTCCACAAAATACCATCTAATCCCAAATTAAAAATAAAAAAAGCTCGTGTTATAAAAATCAGACCACCTTAAATTTCAATATTACAATCTTTAAATTTTCTATGTACAAATGTACCTAACTACTTACTTGTAAGTAGGTAATTAAAACGACTCAAAGGAATGTACGAAAATTTCCAATAATTAATATTAAGCGTTAAATTTAAATAAATACAATAACGTCATATTGTAGGGGCAGTTTAAAAACAATGAAATAAATGGTAAAGGTACCATTTATTGGAAAGACGATACTTGGTATGAGGGTGACTTCGTTGGGAACATCCGTCATGGTAGAGGACTCTACGTTAATTCCAGACAACAAACATCGTATGCTGGAGAGTGGGACGATGGTACGAAACATGGGAAGGGAGCTATTTATTATTCGAAAACGTTCAAAAACTCGTATGATGGAGAATGGCTTTATGTTAGTCATTAAGCGCATAGTTTTTTACATGAAATATTTTTTTTATTGGCTTATTGTTAATATTATTGATCTGTTAAATAGAATGTGCGGCACGGGTTTGGATCCCGAGAATATTGCCCCCTCAGTGGATATAAAGGCGAATGGGATAAATTCATACGAGAGGGAAAAGGTTTAATGATTTGGCCCAATCACGATGTATGTATACTTACACCTAGTCATAAAACGATTGATGGTATATTTGTTGATTTGTAAAATAATGTAAGAGTAGTTCTTAGATAATAATCGTAACGTAAAGATTATTATCGAGACGGTTGATAAACTAGTCCTCTGCAGCATGAAGACGCTCGTGAAAATTTGCCACTAGTACCTAACTATCTATCTAACAGCAAATCGCGCCTGATGTTGTTGCACTTTACAATTGCTTGCAGTCTGCTATTTCAGAATTAGCACTTCATCATCATCAGCATCATCATTATTACTATCGTCATCAGCCTTTCTGTCTACTGCTGCTGCTGTCCTCTCCAGCTGAGTTTTGCCTATAATACCCACGCAGGGCAAGTATCAGCCAGCGCACGTTTAATAAATAGACAAAGATAATTGCCAGTATTTGATCTCTGCATGCTCGTAAATAACCTCTATTTTAATCTCAGTTTTACAGAGGAGAGTGGAAGAACGGAGTTATGTCTGGTTATGGAACATATATATGGGACGCTCATTATAATAACACCATGTCATTGCCATCTATTATCGCGTATCATGGATACTGGTTGAAAGGAGAGCGCAACGGATATGGACGCATAAACTTAGGATTTGGACTAGGCTCATTTTACAAAGGGGACTTTAAAAATAATAAGAAACACGGTACTGGGAAATTGGTAACTAACAATGGATTGATTCTGTACGATAAGAATTTATTTATTGATGACAATCTTGGCCCCATGACAGATGCTTCAGACAATTATATACGGGATAGTAAACAAGTGTGTGTACCTGAACCATATCAGTTCGATATTTGTGATAGCACTGTGGGCCTAGGATACCACATACAAGAAGCATTAAATAACCTCGATAGAGAAACCGAAGTCCAAAACGCCATTATGAATGACTATGTTGCAAATAATAAAACCCCGGATAACTCTAATTCTGTACCAAGGATAAAACTCCAAAAAGTCGCATCCCCAATCATTAACACCGACTTAGTGAATTTCGAGGAAATTTCTCTACGCAAATCCTTAAGATGCTATGAAACAGATCTAAAGATCATATACTATCAATACGCAACTATTTGCAACACTGAACAGATCAACTTCACGCCGATATTAATACGTTTGTACTTGTGGCAGTTGTATTACGACTGTAATATTCATGAAAAAGGATTAACACTGGTGCAAATAGATAGAATATTTCATCGTAATCCCGAATGGCTCGCGAAATCTCCACATGATCCATTTGAAAAGATATATTTTTGGCAATTTATTCACAGCTTAGTTTCGGTGGCTAGTAAAATTTATGCTAAGAGACAACTGCCTATCAAAAAGCCGGACACAATAGTAGCCAGCGCGTTTAGAGTGTTCATGGAAACGGATGTTTTACCTGGGGTCGGTCGCCGAAGAGGTACGTAGAGCCGTGGAAATGTTGTAAAGAAAGTGGGCAGGTTATTTAAAATGATATTCCTATTATTAGTAATAGACTTTAAAACTACGAGTAACAATGATGTTTTTGTATAATTATGTACCTACATTACACTGACAGGGAGGCTTACGGACGGCTATGGTTCATTGGTACCTTTACAAGCGCTTTATAAGTTGTACCGCACCATAGGAGAACCTTGCACAATAGTTTCCTTTTTGCGTGCTGTGCGCCGATCACCACATACTACAGATTGTGACAAATCTTCATATAATGGTGGCTTGGACGAACCCCCACAAGGTCACAATGCGTACGTCTTCGGAGATGAGATGATTTATATTACTGGTAGATATCTTCTTATTTTGCCTTTGCTTCTTATTTTCTTATTTTTCTTAATTTGCCGAATAAGTTAAATCATCGAACGTGTTCTCTTTTTCAGATGAAGCGTTGCCTACCGATGAATTTAAAAATAACATGGAAACTGAACTGAAGTTATTCAATTTAGCAAATTTATCTAGTAAATTTATGATTAAAGTTTTCTCCTTGATATTCCCGCAAATTCTTTCTTTTAACAAAATAATGGATTTAAATATAGAGATCACATTCTTCGAATTTTTTGAAGCATTTATTGCTTGTGCTGTGGAATGTATAAAGATGAAAGATGGACAGGGAACGTGTTAATAAATATAATAGTTTCTTCACTCCATACGTTTGATTTATAAATCCTTTTTTTATTTAATTCATCATTATTATCAAAAAAAACAAAATCGTTAATCTTTAAAAACCTTACATTTAAAACATGTCGCAAAAGCCTTTGTACTAGAAAAGAAAAACCTGTATTAATGTGCCCCATCATCATCAACCAGTCTCAATTAAGTACCTACTTGACATAAACCATCTTTAGCAGGGTTTTGCCCATAATTCCCACGCTGAGCATGTGGCTTGAGAATCGCAGAGCATAGCTACTCGCACCGCCTACGTTGCTACCGCCTGCCGATCACCAGAGTATTTTGTCGGTTGTTAAAATATGGACATGTAAGGTCTGAATTCTTGTGATGAATTTTGGGTCCCTCAGACACCATATTTATAGTTATCAAATTTACCGACGTATTGTGCATGTGACAGAGCAGATGCAATCAATTTTTTTTCGTGGTACGCCGTGCTATCGACATCAAAAGTAATTTTTATATGGAATGCTATACCGATTCCTCGATATAGAAACTCAACTCAAGCATATTTTACTGTATGCTTAAACCGAGTCTGATGATGATTAACCTTTTACACATATATCTTTCGGCAGCCAAGTCCCCTCCGTAGTTGTTTCAACTACCTACACACATACGAAGTGTCTTTTTCTCCAGTACGTTCCTGGTATGTTAGATATTATTAGCGCGGAACTGTAATAAAAAAAAACATTGTCAATATAATATATGTGACATTAAAACTACAGCGTGTTGTTTCACGTGTTGGATTTAAATATTTTAATTTTGCGATTTTGCTAAATTTATACAACGTTATAAATTATATATCTAACAAAATGAGGACGAAAGCTCCCATGGCTAAAAAGCCCCAACAAATACTATTTTCGAAAAATACATATGGTGCTCAGGTTAAAGTTGAAAACTGGGATTACCGTATTCATGCTGAGAAAAAAGATAACTACGTGTACCGGGACGGCTTGAGCAATCACATCAGCACGTACACGCGGTGGGGCACGCAGGACACGATGCCAGCCAAGACTGAAACTCATCATATGTTGCAAGAAATCTCGACGAAAACTGATCCTATTTATGCTTTTAAGCCTTTGGTTAATTTTACGTCGTATCCCTGCACTGAGTAAGCGAAAAATTCATTTTCTTTTAATAGACTTGTATATTTTAAATCCTCTGGATACCTACATTACAAAAGGCAAAATTTTTAAAATGCGTTAGTAAGCATATGAAAGTGACGATTATTGTTTTGCAGAACGATGTAAATGTATGATAAAAAAGAGGAGACGATACAAGGAAACTGTATCTACTTATATTTTCACGTTTCATTAATTTTTTATTACAATTGAGTTTTGAAGTTTATTATTTGATTCCAATTGGTACACGCAGGTAAACCGATAAATGCACAATTATTTGGTTATAATAACCATAACTTGTTATGATGTATATTGTAGTTTGTTACGACATTGGGTTTACCGATGCGATGAAAAACAACCAGGAGGTACCTCCGTTGATACATGAAACGTTATAGGGAAATAGCATTATACTTCCTCGTATTTGCTAAAAAATATAGGGTTTACCTTATGGACATTTTCAGAATAGTTCTACTGTTTCGCAACAGTTTGATTTTCATCATTTTCTTCATCAACTTCCTCTTTATAGTACGAGGATTAATAACTCGATCTATATGTACTTACTTCAGGACTATTCATCACCAATAATAAAATGTGGATAAGTTGGTTGCCGTAATTGTTACGTTGGTCATGCCCCGTTGGTCCGCTGGTGAGTCAGTGACCGGCTTATGCATCGATTAGTGAACTGTCAACGTCACTACTGTGCCCCGGTCATGGGTTCGATTCACACCCAAAACATTATGCATACAATTGTTTGTCCTGTGTCTGAGTGTAAAAAAATCTATGTAGCTTATATTATATGACTTCAAACTATATATTT
>DWEE01003974.1:0-10051 GCA_018245755.1 Parelbella macleannani
GAGCAAAATATAAAATTTTATATTTTTGTTAATTAAAAATGATCTCGTGCAAATCTGATTCTTTGGGCAATCTTCAAGTAATAGGGTACTGACATTAACTGTTATGGAAATAGATCATTAAAATTTTTTGCTGCGCGAGAAATATATGCAATTTCTACTGAAAATCTGGCGCTGTGATCGAAAGTAAATGCGCAATTTGAAATTCCGGCACCGACTTCGAGCTCATAAAATGTTATCACTCACCAGTCTATGATACCTACATATAATTCGACAAATTTTGCGCGAATGCGTAGGTGGCTGGCTGACAGGCAGCGTCTTCCTAAATGTATAAATCCATATATATAATACGCGTGTGTTTTCAATTTTCATTTATGTAATAAAGTCATTTCAAAAATTATGTTTGTCTTCGTTAAAACCAGGAACATGACTACATCCGTTTGTACTGCGACGTAAATCTTTTTATTCTTTGAAAACTGAAACAGACACGTGCTAACTTCTATGGAATTGGAGTGATATGGAGCGGTGATCATGGTCTTAAACTATTTCTGATTCGGTGTAAAGCGGAATGTTAATGGATACTATTTGTTTTGTAACTTTCAGTATATAACAAATTTAGAATTATCTGCTCGGCTACCCAATTAAATACATCTGGTGTGTTTCCTAAGTAATGTCCATTTGCTGGCGCTGGCCGAAGAGTGGGAAGATAGGTTCGTATTAAATTTAATTTATTTGTACAAATATTAAATAGCTATTAGTGTACGTTACGTAACATTTAAACAATTTGTACTGGATTTTCTACGACTCAAAATGGCAGAATGTATGTCGCGTAAGTCGACGATGAATATACCTAGTTACTAAACGCAGTGCGTATTAATTGAAAGAAACATCCTCTATTCGTTTAATACTTTCGTTCATTATCAAGGTTGGTGGTTCGCCACTATTAGTTGTAATGACGTAGCCAATGTTGAATAAGCTTGGTCACTTATGAACAGATTTTTATTGAACGTAAAGCATTTAAGTCGTGATGTTACAAGTACTTGGTAACGACTAAGGCTGAGACAAAATTGAGTTTGATTATGCTCGGCGAATGAAATTTTGAGAACAGCCCCTTCTGTGAGATACTTGATGATAAATAAATAAACTTAGTCCACTAGTACAATTTGAGAAATACTTTACTAAGGAACACTATACTAGCTCTATTTCAGAAGAGAAACAAATGAAATAAAATGCAGTTAGTGGCGACTCAAGGCATGAGACATTATATGTTGCTCTGCTCATATTTCAGCTACATGTTTTTATTAGTATTTTGTATAATAAAACATGTGGTTCAACAAGAAATAAATTGTCAAAATATAAAGGGTAAATAAGGTTCCACTAAATGTCGTGATCGGCTTTATTATGCACGAGAACTATTTGAAAACAATATAATATGTCGAGTAATTAGTTAAAAATGTTGATATCCAATAAAGTCAATTAATATGCAGATTAGACAAAGGAAATTCTCTAATGACATTATTTAAATATGAGGGATAATTCGGTGATGATATACGAGTACAATCAATGTTGAGAGAACCATTCGATTTTATTGGTGCAAGTAATACTATCATTTTACACTCGTATAAATTATTTAAACAAATAAAGTACGAGAAAGGTAAACTTCTGCAAAATGAAAGGAATGCTTACAAATTATTGGTCTGATACGGTTCGTACCAAATAAATTCACAAAACTGGCGACCGCACTCATTTCATTACGAAAGGAATGTTACATCATGAAACGTTACATATTAATAAATACGCAGGTAGCTACGCTACTTATTCGTGTTCCCAAAAAGTTTTATGCTAAGCATTGTAGCAAAAATGGCGTCTAGTACAAGCCCACTCGTAAAATTACAGGTCGGCGCGACGGCAGACCCGCCGCCCACGTTCAATACCCTCTCAAGAAGTATTACTCGTATTATGAGGGGTCACAAAGTGAGGACGGCGATATTGGAGCCCTTAGCAGGCACCGTAAGAAGGTGAGGAAACTTCACATAAAACCTAAGGAGGCAGGTGCATTCCATTTCGCCGGCACCGAAATGTTCGCGTATTTCACGCTTCACGCGTCATTACTGCTCCTTACAACGAACACTCCGCGTGGTGTTTCAGCAAAAGGGAAAGAATAACAATAAAAATCTTACGGCGGAGAGAATAAAATAGGAGTCCAAGTTGCGCGTGAGGCGACGGCGTGTCATGAAAACCTTATTTCTTCGCAGCTTGTTTTATTATTGTGTACCTACAGGTGTTCATATATTTTTATCTTTTCTCTAAGCGCGAATATTTTGTCATATAGATATAATGAAGTTAGTCTAGTAACTTTTCATTAAACACAGTTTCTGTAAAAACTGTAGCAATTTATTGTCTACTAAAGACCCTTGACCACTTCGTTTCGTTTTAGACTATAGTGTTTGTACATAAATATATATTTTTGAATCAGAACTTGATACTATTGAATAATTCAAATAAAAATTAATTTAAATTAGAACTTTATTTAAATGCTTTTATATAGGTCGAAGTACTACACTTCTCGGTCTACCCCTTCGGAGAAATACAGGCGTGATGTTATGTTAAATTAAATATGAAACCGAACACATAATATGAAACAATGATAATAATACATTAAACAACGGACTTCTATATGTATCCATGTATTAATATGTGTGGTTTTTATTAAAAAAAAGCACGAAAAACTCATTTTCATTTGTCAAGTTGCTCGTATGCGCAAAACTTGGGGAGTGGCCGACTTTCATTCAGTACATTTTTAGTCCAAATAAAAGTTTAATATCTCAACACGTAAACATTTTCAGATAACGTTTTCATTGGGCTTGTTGACACAGTTTTATTGTTACGACGAGATAACGAACAATTCTACGGAACATTATAACTAAGAAATTAAAATTTATGATATATTCTGTGCGTTCCTCGAAATACACAAATTTAATAAACAAGTAACAATTCTTCTATGCTCATGACAGCGATGTTACTCGGCTCTGTTTTTGTTGCTAACGCCTAAATTACTAATTTCCGCTCTTGTTTTCTTTGTTGTCACAATGTTATGTTCCTGTTAATTTTGTATAGAGCAAAATATACTTACGTTCGCAACTCTAGCAAGGGGTTTTTATATTACGACCGCGAGCTTGGTGGAACTTATTATTCGATTACATTTCGTGTGTAACAACCATAATTAGTGCGCGGCTCATGACTAAGTAACTTTTCTATAGCGCCAACATGTAGTTATACGAAAAACTAATTCATTAGTAGTTACAGGTATTCATGATAAGGAGTTGTTATAAAATATATGTATGATACACGATAACATTGGAATGCAAAGAATTGGTTACTCTATATTAACGGATTAAAGGTGTTTATAGTTGACAGATGTTTGAAGGATGTCCGCGATGACGTTTCTACTTGTGGCACCCGATAGGATCATGTCATAATTTACTGACAAATAGTTCAACGTACGAATTATTGACATACTCGTAGCTCCCCCGTGTGTTGCTCTTACACACCACGCCACATAACATATTTTAGTACAATGTTCACCAGTAGAAGTATTTCAGCTTACTCTTCTGTTCCTGATGATCTGCGTTTTTCTAAAACGAAACTCAAGCAACATTCTCGACTCAATCAACATTTTCGACTTTGAACTGAAAACACAATTGACGATATGTCAATACCAAGACTTAATGAAAGCTCAACTTACAATTCTTTTAAATTAACTGATTATTTATTGCTACGCAGCGAAGTACGTGTTTTTATGAATTCGCTCAATAAAAATGTGTTAAAAAACCATTCTTTAAAGAATTTGGATAAAGTTTGATAAACAACTTAAAGTGTGAAAAACATCCGTATTCATTAAATATTTATTGATAGAATAATGAAAACAAAAAGTCTTAGCATAATATTTTTGATAAAGTTTTGAAAACAAACAAATCCCTTTATTTTCGCAACCGTGCGAAGCCTTGTTGAGCTTTTCAATGACGCAATTTGTGGTCCTAAAAGCGTCATAACTGATTTTTTTGGAAGCCTTTGAAAACCACAACTCCCTCGTTGTTCTGAGTACACAATGAGCCTCTCATGTTCTCCCAAGAGCGAGATAGCCAAGGAAGCGTAAATAACAAAAAAATATACAGACAATGAGATCGAATGCGAATGGAGACATCAATTGTCACTAGCATTCCTAATATTATTGTTCTCACTTCCGCCCGTTCGGACCGTGTATTCTGATGTCGATTACAAGCGTATTGTCTGTTTTTCCAATTTGTGAGGAGGAAATGTTCCTTCGCGTATTGATAATACGTTGGAATTCTTTGTTAAAATACTGCTCGTACGTGTATATTTTTTATTATAACCTGTTGTGACCATCAACGTAATTTATGGGAGTCTAAGCAGTGGTAATTATACTTATTATTTTTATGCCAATGCGTTCCGAGGTTTATACTTTTAATGATGCAGTGTTTATCAACTTTAGATATTATACGATATATTGCATTAATGTTTTAGTGATATGACTGCATCCTATAGAGGTAATATTGCTGGGAAAAGGTTTATCGTGTTAGAAAAATGAATCCCGTTTGCTCAGAAAATTTACCACCGGAAATGACAGCCTGTTATCCTAATAAAGTTAGAATTAATGTTTAAAATCAGAAAGCTTACATTAAGCATTAATATTTTTTTGATCTTACTCTTTCAATTCACGTTACCGTTAAACACATGAAAATGCAATCAGTATTAATCCATTTATCTTGTTGCTATTGGAAGCGTGTTTCGTCTAAGAAGGAGAAGTGGCAAGATTACCACGCGGGCTACAACACGCACGCTTAAAGAGTTGTTACGACGCTCAACAAGTATTTGAAAATATGATGGAGGATTTCATTGTATTGAGTTGCTTGCGATGTTTGTCTTTATCGACATAGCGAATGCTTCAATGACATCGTTAAATTCAAAGTACACGCAATGGCTTAAATCCCAGGCAATTAGCAAGGAATTTTGACAATTATTTGTTAACAAAATAAAGCTTATGTTACTTTGCAACGATTTTCAATGATGCAGCATGACTTTGCGTCTAAACGCTAAAGTTTTGTAATCCTGAGGACGCCTGGTTTCGAGGTTGAACACGAGGTAGCGGGACGTATGATGAAGTATATTTCATATAATTATATTGCTTGCATGTGCGTGTGTTTTGTTATAGAGTGGGCGGTGCTGACCGCATGACATAATACACCATGATACACCGTATTTACAAATTATAATTATTAGAAAGTGTTACCTTAATTTATTAAGAATGAATTTCCGCACAGTAATGCCGGACGCTTTCAACTAATATTTTCGTATACATTCCCATACTAGTAATGTGTGTTTTGTTTCTGCATTCACCCGCAGCTGGATACATTCTCGTTACATGACAGATTTATTTTGCATTTACGCGATGATTTACATTAATGTGTTAATTTTGTGATGGAATATAGAGTTTTCGTTTATGTAATTAGTTATCATTATCAAATCTAAGCCGTGACATATGACTGGTTTGTGCTGTTTATGTCAGCTTAAACGATAAATATTTGCAATTGTGAGTTTAATTAACGTACCCTGTAACAAAGTGTATGTAAACGATCGGTTTAAACTTGCAAGTTCAGTCATTCATGCCTACATTTTTATCATTTACTCGCGGGTTATCAGTGCTCCGCACATTATAGTAAGGCTTGACAGATATCAGACTAAACTTCACTACTTACCGCAACCATGAGCAGCCCTCATGAGGTTAAAGTTTTAAAATAATATAAATTGTTTGGCTTCAGTGATAACGTGACATAACACTTTAATCAGTACGGCCAATTTCTACCGGCCTATTTGCGCAATGACCTTGTTATGTTAAATTGTTTATAAAGATTATAGTAAATTGTTTATAAACGGTAGGTATCTGCTGTATTTCGCGGATCTACCTATGTTTGTCCATTAAGTCAAACTAAACTTATTACATGAGGTTTCAAAAGGTTACATAGAGCTTGTTGATGCATAACAAGCAAATTACATCACTGGATTATCAAACTAAACGTTTCATGTCAGAAAATATCGCCCTCTTTCATTATACGTTTCCCATTAATGTGTTCGGGCTGTTTCTCTAACAAATCGAGTTGTATCAAACTAAGGGTAATTTTGTTTATGTAACGTCATAAATAACAGGGGTGGCGTTCGTAACTTTTAATTAGAGGGTTGCTATATATTTTAGAGAGCTTTGCGATAAGGCTCTCACGCTATATGACAGACCTTTTGTTTCGGCCTCGACACTCTTTAAATCGAGGTTTAAATAAAAAATTGCACGCTATGTAATTAATTGCACAAGTGAAATTAAATGATCACTTGGGAGTTCTTTCATATAAACGGGGCCAACATGTTTGTTTTTACCTGATGACCTTCAGTGCGTTATTTTAATGATGTACCTACTAGTTGACGTAATTATCACCGGCTCAATTAATTCAAGAACGCAGAAGTATAAAGAAATATTATGGAAAGGGGATGAATATGCTAAAACATTTGATTTTATGCTACGCAGATTTAGGAATATTTTAAAACGAATATAAAATGTTTCAAAAAAAAAAAAATGGCGCAGCTACATGACTATCAGCGACGGGTTGTTAAAATCCCACGCTTCAGCGGGGAACAATGCGTTTGAACGCTGTCGTCCACAAATAATATTACATAGCACGCAACACGGTTCAAAAATCTCACAGCGCGTAACAATGTGTGTACATCAGTACCGAAATATTGCGGAATAAAAATCAGCCATGCAACAGCAAATAAATGGAAGTCTTTCCAGTAATTTACTTATTACCATGTGATTTCTCATGGAACTTCAGACCGTTTCGACATCAATATTTCATGAGCTCTACCGAGCCTCGCGTGGCGGTCACTTGTGTTTATAGAGGTACTCACATATTTACCCTTTTTTATAATGTGTATGTGTCCTAAGGTTTAATTCTACTGGTTTTATAAACAAAAGATCTTTGACATTTCTAAGAATTAAACTATAGGAGTTATGACGTAGACCGACTACGATGAATGGGATTAGAACCATTCATAAGAGATAGCTTACGATAATTTTTTTTTTAATCTTCATTCACAATATCACATCATTTTTACTAAAAAAATGTTTTTGTTGATCATAAATGACATTCAACAAGCTTTACAACATATTACGCTTACATTAGACTAATAAATGTATGTATGTATATATTAAGTAAATAAAAAACGGTTATATGTATGTATGTCGCTTTACATATTGCGCATGATATGTTCATAATTGGTTTGATACTCTCAGTGTAATACACAATTATCGTGGGGTAAAATATTATAACGTTTAAAAGTTTTTGAATGTGTAAACAGCCATGTGAAAAAATCTTAGTCCGAAAACGAGTGCAAAAAAAAGATGACGGTTTGATTAAAAAACTGGGATTGCATTCGGGACCGTACACCATCCCGAATATCGCAATTTATTGTAAGCTGCGAGCAGGAAAAAATGGTATCTTGCAAACAAATCAAATAGTAAAAAATCGGGCTTAGCGGGATTTCTACTACACAAGTCTGATTTGATATAATATATTTTTTATTTTATTTTATCCTCTTTTCCCAATTTCGTATATTTTAAAATATCAACGACTATTAAAATATTTTGTGCACATATGTATTTTATGTCCTTCAGATGACAAAATAATATGTGTGCATAAGTTACATTAATCATTTCGAGTATGTGTCCTAATTTCTGAAAACGTTTTTAAAATCGCTTAAAGCCATACCTAAAAGGGCCAATAACGACCATCCTTGAAAATTTCGTATTTTGTTGACAATGTCTTAGTTAAAGGATTTTTTTTCAGTAATATTAATAAATATCAATATGACTTTGTTATTTACATAATTTATATAATTCTGATGGATATTTAATCACATGTCAAATATTATCTAAGTATGAGTACAACTATGAACTTAGACGAATATAATATTACGACATGAAAAATTCCATGACGGACGAGGGCGAATGAGACTACGCCCTAAAAGTAACCCAAAAAGGTATAAGTAAACAACATGTAGATACATACGAGTACATACGAAAAATAAACACACACGCAGATAAACGCTGGCAACGTTTGACAACTGAACTGTACTTTCGAAAACAAATGTTTAACCCTTTGAATTTGTATATATGTAGTAAAAAAGCCGAAGTAAACTGTTGTACTTTCACGAAGAAAACAATTTCACTCTCCATCAACGACATTGTAGATCGCAGATCGAGAGGTTTATTTACAGGCAACTGCGACGCTCGAGACGTTTATAGACATGCCGGTGTATTTATGTTCTTTTAATGGCCGTGCACATTAACCGCACTACGTGAAGAGAGGAACGGCGCCAGTGTCAATATTGAACGTTTTCACGGCCTATTATTTTGACACCTTTTAGTTGGTAACAAACGAAAAGTTTATTCTATTCGGTATATACATACCTACATGTACAAGGTGCAGTCTTAACCGTTTTGCAGTTTGGCGGGTTTATTTATTGGTATTTTTGTATATAATTATGTACATACGTTTGCTGGAAATAAAGGAATTAAAAAGTAATCAACAAAACCCGAGGAGGCATAGTTTGAACGAAATCACGTGCCTACGTATCCAACAATAAGTACCTAGTTATACCTTTGTTAGTCAACTAATTTCTTTTCTAGCAATCCAACGTCGCTTACCCGATGGTTGTGAGACAAATTGATTGTAATGCCTACGAGTCAGTGCTCGAACCCTTATCATTGTCGGGCGATGTGCTGCGAGGGTATGATCGGCTCGTTAGCGCACAAGTGTACTCGTGTTTGGTGAATTTCACAGCGACGAGGATATGGAACTGGAATTCGACGGTCGATTTCCTGCTATAATTTTTGCTCTACTCAATGATTATTTAATAAAGAAGGCGCTCATGATTGTAATAGACACCATCAGCACGCTCTTTACGCATACATATATGTGGATGTTACTTGTAAGTTTTACGTTTTAGTTAAATGTTTGATAATTGAAAAAAAAATATGGTTTGTTGGGTAAATTACCCTTATTTTAGTGTTGTTGAAGAGTTGAAAAAACACTAGGACAAGTATCTAGTAATAAAGATAAAAATACCTAACTCTAGTATTTATGTAGAGTGTCAGATAAAAATCCTTATTAGCTGAAAATTCACTTTATTTATATAAAACTTCTTATAATGCAACTGCATATAAAATTAAAACATCGTAAATCAAATTGCGCGCCATAACAAACGAGTTACTGATCGTTCCATCACAATCTTCAAGTTGGCTACACTTCCAGTAAAATTGAGCTCGAAATACGTCGCTAGTCACGACTACCCCAATTAATGAGGGTACCATTCAAGATATCTTGCCTCCGGTATTAGACCTTTACAATCTAGTGCGAACATAAATTGTGATAGAGGGAGCCCCGGGCTTGTTTAATTTCACGACTGAATAAATCCAAATGTTATACCGCGGAGACCGAGCCGCTTGGTGACGTTTCCGTTGTCCCATCCATAAAATTCTACTAGCCCCGAAAATTACCAGTCACACTTCCACTTAAGTTATTGCCTTTGGGTTTTGTTGCCCACTGTTGAATGCGATATCATATTGATATTAGAATTATATTTTATGTCAGTATATACATATACTTATAGATAAATAAAGTGTAGATTAAATTTAATTATATGATAAGCAATTTTTTTATTACAAGGCCATACAGTAAAGATATGTATATGTATAAAGCACATCCCGTACAATTAATGTTTTCCTGTCAAATAAAGATATAAATACGCGACATGGATCTCGTATCATAATAGCTATTATTGTTTCTGCGAGATAGCGGAGGAAAATAAATCACAAATAGCTAATGTACGCGAGTGATATTCGTCAACAAATATATAAAAGGTTGTATTAATGGGTCGGCAGAACATAATGGAAGACGTAGACTGGGTAAGCATGAATAGCGTTTAC
>DWEE01003975.1:0-10051 GCA_018245755.1 Parelbella macleannani
TATAATTATTGTGTTCTCCATATTAATGCATGTAGTTTACACCTCTTATTCGGGTGATACTCAACTTTTAACCTCGTAAAATATTCTCCTGTTTCCAATGTGCTAATATTCACTATGTTAGTGCAGCATAATGCATAATATATGTAAATAAAAATAATTGAAATAAACGTAAATAAATAAATAAAACAATGTTGAGTGATAATTATGGTGTGTTGTATAAAACCTCTTTTTCATCGTTGATGGGTAGGTACTTAGTTTTATTTTTAAACGGAAATGTTCAAGCGATGTGTTCGTGTTATAGGGAATGGCGCTGACTGTGACAAGGGTCCGCTTAATGATAAGTGGCAGTACTTACATCTACCTACAAAAATCACAATCCCAGTGTAGACCCGTTTATTTCGCTATTAAGAGAGTTGCTAAATGCATATATGCATAAGTATGAAAAATCGTACTGTTATTGCAACGTACTGCATCGCACCTCTCCGCACCGTTCCCCATTTGCCCGCACCGCTCCTCACCGCATTTCCCTGCACCGCATCGTTCTTACCGCACCTCACCTCACCTTTGCACCATTGCCCGAACCGGTCCACACACTGTCAAAATATTGTTTTACCGAACACTATCAATTATTTATGTAGAGAGATAGGCAATAGTAATAGAGGTCTCTTTAAGTAAATCCATTTAACCAGCTGTTACCCTGTTCAAAAAGTATACATGCTGAGAAAATGCTAATTGCTTATAATAAAAGGTGCTCTGCAATGTCTGTTCAACAGAATCAAAATGTATCGATTTCATGGCGTTGTAATTCTGCTTTACGTTCCTGTAAATTTAGCAAATATAAAACATTGTTTTTTTAAATTATATAACCGTGTAGTTATTAAACTGATTGTAAATAAATAAATAAGCTACTTATATGTATATACAAAACCAACAAATAATCATAAATATAAAATAATTTGCCACACGCTTTAATTATTTTCGGAAAACTACAGCTGAAAACTGGTGCCAATGACATCTCTATACATTAAAAAAAATAATATTATTTACCCATTTGTCATTCCACTGTTGGAATATGGGTCTCCTTTCATATTGAGAGGGTTAAGGCTATAGTCTGAATACATAACATTAAATAATGTCGAGCACAATAAATGTTACTGAAGAAAACTTATACCTATTCATGTTATAGAAAATTAAAATATTCTTAACAGGAATAATTGGAACAGGAAAACAGTGCATTAATATAAAATATTTCTTACCAATTGCCAGTAGGTAGGTACATAATGAGATATTTGTGATTACAACCCTCAACAGCTACGTCTTATCGGTCAAGTCTATTTTACAACCTGTAAAGATAACAATGTGATATTGTCTATTGTTATTGTAGATCATTAAATATACATTACTGGGCACTGTTATTGATAAAAGCCGCGCTCTGCGATTGCTAATCAGCACTCCCAGTGTGGGGATTACGGGAAAAACCCCTCAGGGGCGATTTTGTCTCGCAACGGACTAACGCAGGTTGATGATGTTGTTATTATTGGCCAATTAGCATTTGCTTGACGTGTTAAAAGATTGAAAAAGTGATTAAGTTATGGCAAACATAGAGTACCTACATAAAAAAAAAATATTCTAGACTGAGAAATCCTGTATTTGTGTCTGGATGTTTGTGTGTGTTTGTGTGCGAGTGTGTGTGCGTGTGTGTGTGCGTTTGCGTGCGCGTGTGCGTGTGCGCGTGCGTGTGCGTGTGCGTGTGCGTGTGCGTGGGCGTGTGCGCGTGCGTGTGTGTGTACGTGCACGTGTGCGTGTGCAATGTGTTCATGCAATCATTTGTTTCGAATAGGTTATTAGGTTTTCCTCAAATTACTAATGTTTCATAATATTAATTACGTTATTTCTAAAATATAAGTTACCAATCCAAAACAATTGGCATATAATACGGAAAATACCGGAGAAAATATAAAAACTCCACGAATATTTCTCAATACGTTTGCACGCCTTGATGAAATTGCTATGAAAACTTGAAGCAACGCTACTTAAGCTTTCAAGAAATTCGACGTGAGCTTAACACGGCTTTGCGAAAGCTTCAAAGGAATTTATCGCAATGGAATAGGAACGGAAATTGGCTCTCTATCGTAACTCTACATTCACATAAGACTATAATTTTTCCTACAACGCCATACTTAGGTACGCTTTTCTGTATCTTCGAGCTTCTATCCCCTAGTTACCTTGGAGTTCTGATTTGTAACTCGTTAGAACCCTGTAGCGTAATCCATCAGCTCTCATGTATAATATATTGATGTACATAAAGGATGGTTGTCAAACCGTTTTATGAAAGTTATTATATTATCAACCGACCATAATATTCTCCGACAAGGATTGCTATGTGCTATCTTAAAATAAACTCGCCCACTATCAAATCTATATGTTGAACTGTGAATTAATTCAAAGCAATTTCTATGCAAGGATAAAATAAAATAATTCATAAGAAAAACGTTATACACAGCCTTTGTTATTAAATTTTTAGTTTACAAAATCAACGTGTGTTTGAAGAACGAATGTAGGTGAAATACGTGAGGTCTGTAAAGATACAGATATTGGTCACTTATTGCTCTCTGCCTACCCTGTAACGAATCCGCCATAATAATAATTGTTATTATACCGTCGTATTATGATCGTACATTACTTGGAATTTCAAGTGGACATAGTAATATTACCTTGCCCGTTCTCAATGTTCGATAAAACGAGAACTAGTTATTGACTTACTGCATTTCTAAGATTAAGTTCACACTGTGCTCAAGAAAGACAAAAGGAAAACAATTGTTATTTTGTATACAAAATTACTTTAAATATGTGTTATTTATATTGAGTGTCTTGTTGGTCGGATGGCTGCAAGCGCGACGGTTGATATAAAGCGCCAGGCTCGATTTCTGGGTCAAGTATAATAAGATTTTTCTCATTTGGAATTTCTAGTGGTGGCTAGGAGTCTGAATTCGTGTTCGGTATATAGCAAAAATTTGATTCTAGATTGTGGGAGTGTTCTACACTTTTCTACCTACCTCTTCGGCGAAAACAGTCGTGGAGAAAAATATCACATTATATTTAACAATAGGTAACCTCTCGAAAGTAACACCACGTACAGTCAATGCAGTTCCCCAAAACAGTTGGCAGTGTCTTAAGGTAGAAATATAGACGAAAACATATCGAAATTACTAGCGCACGTATGGTAATTATGTCATGCAAAGCTTATAAGTTTTACATTACATCTTTATCGAGGTCTTTTTTTTAAGTAGGTACTGATTTTTTTAAATATATGCGTATGCTATGTGTGTGTACTTTGTGTATCTACAGTTACACAGATGCTTGTACACAGCAATATTACAAGCAGAACCGCTCCAAGTAGTCTCACAGAGCCTTAGATATAAGTTTCTGAGCCAGTCGCATGAGATACCACTTTCATATCAACATTTCCAGTACCTTACAACTTTTCATAATAATGTCATATAACGAAACTTCGTCATTCGTCCATATTTGTATTAGAAC
The DNA here is from genome assembly GCA_018245755.1 of Parelbella macleannani. Lineage (NCBI taxonomy): Eukaryota > Metazoa > Arthropoda > Insecta > Lepidoptera > Hesperiidae > Parelbella > Parelbella macleannani. Next base: position 3,541 of record DWEE01003975.1, read on the forward strand.
AGCGAGTGTGCTGAAAAACTTTCAAGCATTGTTCAGATATGCAATAAAATGAAGAAACTACCGAGAAATTTCTTCTTACGTAATAACGGCTTGAACTTTATATGAATTGTAAGGACCTTTTAAAATTTATCTATAAAATTGCCTATCCTGAACTAGTAGAATTGCGTAACAAATGTAACAACTAGCCTGTAATCTCAGAAGGGGTAGGCAGAGGAGTGTAGTACACTCCCACGTTTCATCAGTACTTCGTGTACCACACACCATGGAATAGCTGATGAGCATACTGAAATAAAGCATTATACCAGAATTACATATTAAAAAAAGATTATTTAAAATTAAAATAAAAAGCACTATTTGAACCACACAGTAAAAAACACGAGAAAATATCTTCGAGTAGGCTCATTGCCATACGTAATATCACGTATGTACATATGTACCTAATTCATCGAAAACCTTACACTCTTCTAATGAATTCAAACGAGATTTTAAATTGTGTTTACGTTCAATTTACCACGTCCATTAGCAAGCGTTTCTGCTGTAACAGCGGCAGAATACCGGCTACATATCCTTATTTCCAGTTGAATATAAATTTGCTCGCGTGTTATTATTAAATAAAAAGGGGTGATGTGTAGCAAGGAGCGCAAAAGATACTTTCACTGGCAATATACGGAGAAGGTACAAAAGTTATTTTCGTCTTGCCTGAGTGTGACGTGTCAAGTGATTGTTTTTTTTAATTAAACTGTATCCTACGTCGATAAACGCGTAATACATCTAATGTTAAATGTTTGCTAATGTTTATGAACACTTTTTAAAATTACATTCAGTTTCAGGTTGAAAATCACCTACTTTATTGTTAACAAAAGTCATTATAATGAATTATACACTCGTTAGAATACTCTAAGACGTGTGAAGTCTGTCAACGTGTGCTTCGCCAACGTAGTAAAATATGGTCTGAACCTTCACGGTCCGTGAGGAGATCCTTGTCCAACAATGGAATCAGGATTAAGTCGGTTAAAAATTGATGATTATTCACTATACAAATGAATATAATTATATCTAATACAACTATTCATAGTGAGAACGCTTGCTATATTACGAAACAACCCATATTCAAGTTAAATAATAAAGGATACAAAGCACAAAGAATTTTCATTCTTAAATAAAATTCATATTTCTTGATGAGGTTTCTCCTTTGTTATTTGCATACATTTCCTTTCTAGAAAGTTCTTGTAGCAACACGATACTAAATGTTGCATTTTTGCGCTTCACGGGATGAAATGAATTGGATCCTATATTTCTCAGTGTTGGAAGGAATTACGACTTGAAAACGGATATTCAATCAGAAGCCTGACAGGTTATAGGATTCCCTTGGGATAGGGTTCAAATTACAAGTGGTGTATCTGCGTTCTCCATTTCATCGGAATTGTGTAAACTTTTTTTGATGTTTATCAAAGATTAAATTGAATTAAACAAATATTAATTTGAACTATGAATTCTGATGCTCACTTTTATAACAAAATCACAAGATGAACTCATCTGTCGTTAGACGATATTTTGAAATTCCATTGATAATAATTTTTAGACAGAGCTATCCTTAAAGGTATGTCGTAATAAAATCATTCAGAACTGCCGGGAAAACATTTTTAGCATATATTAAAATTAAAATTTCTATTAAATTTCATACTCTCCCGAATTATGTCAGGTTATAATATTCTACTGAAATATTTATTGTACAATAATACCGGTTTTTTTCCCATTAATCATGTACACAGTATTTATTTTTATACTGACAAACACAAGCTACATTTACAGTATAAAAATGAACGTACAAAAATGACATGAGATAGTTACTTAACTGAAAAACATTGGATATGTTGTACCATATAACATTTATCATTTCATTTTTGATCAATGTACAAGACAAAGCAACTTTTATGGAAACATTATAACACTATCTTGCGCTCTTTTTATCGTTTCTATGACCGCGAGGTGCTTACGGGTGTGTTTTGGAATTTGTGTGTAGGTATATGAGCGTGTAATTGCTTTTAGGATTTAAATAGAATTTTACATTAGCTCATTAAAATCATCATCATTATCATTATTATCAGCCTATACCGTCCATTACTGTCTATCAAAGACATTAGAGAAGGGTGAATATTAATAGAAAAATTTATGATATTTTCTTCAACTCCTTCCCATGAACCTCTCTTAGCTTCGTCTTCGTTCAATAAACCCCTAACGAAGCAATGTATGACGTCGAGGATGGAATCTGACGCGCAACTAATCCTCCGCCAATTTACTCCAGAATGCTTTATGGCCCGTGCCATGACCTCAGGATCCGTTTTTCGTTTAGTGCTCAGATTAAATGCAAATTAAAGTTCACGAAACATTGAAGGCGGTTTCATGAATAAAATATCGCTATATTACTTCAAACACTAAACAGTAAATAAAAGTCGACTTTGAAAGATTATATTACTTATGTATTTAGTTTGGAAGCAACTCAACTTAGGCATAATTTGGTGTAAATGTTGTTTCTTTGTTTTTGCTTAAGTATTACAAATGCTTCATTTAAATATTAAAATAAAGTAGGTAGGTACTCCTAGTTCTCAGAGAAAAACATTCACTAAATAAAATATATTATAATAGTATATTACAGATTCCAGGACAATAAAATGACTTGGAGCGTTGCATAACTTTCAACATAAACTTGTTGAAGCTAAACAAATGTATAATATGTAAGTAGGTTTTATGCCGTCATACATGTCACATTGTCAGCAAGTCTTCGAATTCGACTGAATTTTCGTCGTTAACTATTGTCGTAAGCAAGCGGATTAATTTAAAACTGTTGTAGAAATATAGACATTTGTAGATACCTATTCCGTTTTGTTGGATATTAATCAAAACTCAATGTTTAATCTTTAATATAAGCCTTGGACTTTTTTCAGAGTTAATCACATTTAATTAGATAACCAAAAACGCTTAAAAGTAACGCTAAAGCGTTAAAACGCTTCAGTGCAATAGAAGGACGGATCGATATGCAATATACAATAAATTCTACTTTATATAAACTTTGTGACCCGACCAGACAACGATATTGTTTGTATGAGATAGCATTGAACATGCAAATTCTGTTTGGATCGGATTCTGGAGAAGATTACGCCATGTTACATAGATTTATGAATACCGAAAAATTTATATGACATTTGCACACGTCAGAAATACTATGCATTTAAATAATAAGTGTTAAAATAATAAAAAAAACTCATAAGCGTCTTGAGAATACTAACGCCTTATTTTGAATCCGCGCATTTCATTACAACATAGTTCGAATAAAGTTGTACCAGGCGCTTTAAATTCTGTGACATGAACTAATATGGCAAGAAGTGTCCTATATAGGACAGCATGTTCACACTGACATATACGACTACTGTAGCAAAGCCTTGTTCGATCAGGACGTAATTAGACTGCAAACACAATTTCAGCCGACGGTAATGTGACACAAATAGCTAGAGTCTAGATACCGTGCAGTCCGTCTCTGATGACCTACTGGAAATTGAATGCAATGAGTTGAATCCCGTAAGGAATAGGTAGAAATTTCTAGAATTGAGAAAAAATACTTAATGCAAGTATCGATACTATACACTGATAATAGACCTAAGAATATACAATCAATTGTCTAGTTTTATATTACGATTTAATTTGGTAATTTAATATCTATAAAATTATTTTACAGTTACGCCAGGTCCGTTATAGAGTAGGCAGGGACCAGCGAGTATTACATAAATATACGAGAATCTTTCCTTACAGGCCTGATATGCTCTTAAAAATCCTCTCTCTCTACCCACTTGGTGTTCAAATTTCCCTGTTATTTAATAAGTTAAAAAAAAATGAAATTCAACAAGAGACATACAAAGATTTGTTGTTCATTTAATTACAAATAAACTATTAACGAATAATTGTAATCGTGTTCATGTTTTAATCAGTCTTAGAAATGTAAATTTATTTCAGGAATAATAAAAATGTTCTTACGTATGAAATGGGTTGAGTGTTCCCATTCGCTTGGACCTGTTCTGCACGGATGCAATTTCCGATGGCAAATTAGTTGCCCCATCAACCGCTAATCTGCTTAGAGCCACAACGTTGGCGTCATGTGTACAGTATATAAGCTTAAGTACGTATAATGTGACGAGGATGAGATAATATGAAGATTTATGTGACAAGCGGTGATAGGATTTAACTTCCCATTGTATATTTTTGAGTTTTGGATCCTTGCACGCATCTTTAAATAAGATAAGTGAGTGCCTTTAAAAGAATATCATTGCTGCTTCAGTGTTTACATAAAGTGCAAAAGATTTCATGTTACGCAATATCCAGACAAAGAAAGTTAATCATTAATTCAGTTATAGTTGCATTACTAATGCGAAACAGAACATCATCTTGTTACGTGGTATATACACATAGGTTATTATGAAACTCAGTTGTACAAATTTTAACCTTACCGATTTCGTTCATTCCGCCATCAGTTCAATTGCTTGGGGTGATTTATTTTCACTGTCAGTCAGTTTCAATTACTTACAAGAATACAGCTTGTCCATCGACGAATAGGACATTTATTGATGAACGTAAAACAAATAAGTACAAAACCCAATGTAAGGTCTACAAAAAAAGCTCGACGCGTAATACATTCACTGCGGCTTCCAAACACGCATTTGTATCCTCCCATAACAAAACCTTGAACACTGAGACCATTAATTTTGTTGTCGTTACTTTAAGTAAGCAAGGAACATTCTATTTATATTTAATGTACAGGAAGGCATATGTTTAGCAAGCGGAAATTGCCCGTTGAACTAAGTATGTATGTACATACATATATACAGCCATACTCATCGATTTAGCCCACGGCGACATATATAGGCTGGCCTCACTTACTGCAACTATAGCTATTAGGCATATACTCGTACCAAGCCAACTCTTTAGTAATAAGAGCAGTCTTTCTTTCTAGGAATAAGTTATTAGCATTATCCAGCAAGGTTCGGACATTTCTCGTGACTATAGTAATACCTCACGTTGTAAATAGATTTTGTCTATGTTAACCGCATTAGACTGGTGTAAGCGGCTGTTGTTAGGCGCGCGTAGAATAGAACATATACGTTAGTATATATAACTACCTCTATTCCTTTTGAACTCATTTCTTGTCCATTGCATCTAATGTATAATTCATTCACACTATGAATCTTTAAAAAGCTAAATATTGAACGTTCAGAAAATAAATGACAAGTACAATTATGGTAGCTATTGATATGGCGAGTAGTACAGCATACTACCTAATATTAAGTCCGCTATTTGTACAACCCACTGAGATTGAGATGTTACAAGAAGATATAGATATATAAGTTATCAACCGGTGCATACTACTCGCTATACCATATCGAGCTGAAATGTGAACACTTATAGTTCGACTAGTTCACTGATCCAAATTGGGCTCAACATGAACAGGCCTTGCTCGGAGTTTTTCTATAGGATAGGCAATGCAACAAAACTAATCAATATATAAGGAAAACCCAAGTCATAGCCCAAAGGATTAACAAGATGAAGAGGTAGTAAGATGACCACATTTACCAAAGAACCGATAAGTATTGGAGGAAGCAAGTTCTGGAGTGGAGACTGCGGTTCGACAATCTAGTGAAGGACGTCCTTCGGTTAAGTTATAAGACGATTTGCAAAAGTTTGCACGCAAAAGATAAGACATATATGTACATGTATAAGACAACGCGCGATAGCGCTCATTAGGGAAGGCCTATAGTCTACGGTTAATTGAGACAGGACGATGATTGTTAACTGTACGACAATGTACACGTGAATGAAACTCTGCATCATATTGATTGCTAAGCTAAGTTGAAAATTTCTTTGTAAATAACTAGTATTCACATTTGGATACACATTAATGTGTATTCTTACTCTACAAATGATAGTACCGTCACATAGTTGGCAACGCTCCCGGCTAGATGACAGCACTGTCTCTCACATGACGTAGCTGACACGTTGATGATAATAATTAAATAAACAAATGTTATCCGTACGTTATAACTTTTTTTTTCTTTCAAAAGAATAATACCAGATAAAAGTGATACATCAAACTGTGATATATATTTGAACAGCTGTTTTGAACAACAACAAACAATTGCTTTGAACAGCTGGTGCTGGTTTAGTATATGCAATAGAAGTTGCAATTTAATCCCTAATACCAACTCATATACAACAAGTCTCAGGTGGACTTTAATCCGATTTGAGATAAAATAAACATGTAGGTTTCGGTAAACATTAGAAATTAGGCTGCAATATATTATCTGTATCTGGCATTCATCTATACATTAATACGTGAAGCAAAAACTTTACACCCCTTTTTGCGAAAATTGCGCGGACGGAGGAGTATGAAATTTCGCACACTTATAGTTCATATAGAGAAGGAGTACAGAATGCGAATATTAAAAAAAATAAATAATTGAAAGAT
>DWEE01003976.1:0-10050 GCA_018245755.1 Parelbella macleannani
ATTCCATATATAATATGTCGACTGTAACAGGTATAATAAAGGTAAAAACTTCGTAAGTATCTGAACTTAGAGCAGCAACCTTCGTAACCATACAATTGTCTCCCTCTTTCAATTCTTTACTATTATTTTAAATGGACTTGCAGACCTACAGTACATTAAAAATAACTACTAATTAAAAATAAATACTTCTAATTCTACATTTTATAAATTGAAGTAATGATTTCCGATTCGCAAACACTTTTTTCTATTCGTCAAATATGTTTCAACCTATTGCAGAGCTAACCCTCTGACTCCTGTTCTCTCCAGCTTGTATAACCGTTTGGGATTATATGCGGTATCGAAGATTTCAGAATCGAAGAATATTTCAAAGCTCTTTTCATTATTATCTAGATGACATGTCACTAGATTGGTAAGCAAGCTTTAATAAGTAGTAAGCGATTTAATTCGCTGCAATCGAACTGCACAATATTATTTGGACTTGTAGCTTAGAAGTAAAAAACGTGGAATGTAATGTTTATTTTAAAATAAAAAATAAAATACACTTCGATTTTACGCCCAAACTATGGTAAATATGTTTGGTCCCGGATGCATTCCAATGACACTCATAAAAATTAAAAGTGTTAGGTTACATAAGGCGAGGGACAACATGCGCAATTATGAGATAAACACTTTCGTTGAATTTGATTTTTATGTACTTAAATACTCTAGTGAATGTTCTAGCTCAGTGGCGTGCCATTGGAGAGGCCTATGTCCAGGAGTGGACGGAAGTAGGCTGATGATGATGATGATGATGTTGAATGTTCAAAATTTTTTGTTTGTTGTTGCTGTTATTGTTACCAATCATTGGGCCAAAAATTTTTATAAACAATAAATGTTTAAAGTACAAGAGTACAAAACATGTCAACAAGATAAAACTTTCCCTTGCGTAATGAACATACGCCCATAAAAACGATAACAATCAAAACATAGATCCAGCTCAACAGTAATTTAGCCATCACATACCCGGATCTGAATTGCAAACGAAAACAAATCCGTAATTTAAGTCGTTGAAAACAAACGATCAGAGTGGATTCGGAATTGGAACGGAGGCAATCATGGAGGATTGTGAGGCGGGTCTCATTCACGCCACATATCTCGGGGACATCGACTGGATAGACCTCCGGAACTTGTGTCAGCGCGCCCTGTGACGTCTTCGGCGTAGGGTCGGCGCGGGGCGCGGCGGCTCGCGCGCTGTGGCCGCTGGCGGCGTAAAGGGATCGCGGAATGACATTTGCGTAAGCGTCAGTCGACCCTCGAGATTAGCCGCACGCGACCACTGCGCCCATCGACAAGAGTACGATGAAACATATAGAGATAAAACATGCCAGCAATTTATTTAGCATGTGATCCACTTTTGTATTGATTCCTTGGTTTTAAAAAATCTATAATTGTTGTTTTCAATTTGTTTTGATAGCCCAAGTATATAAACTTACGTATGGACCATTATTTGCATTATTCCTAATGTGTACCACTGACCACATTCTCAACATGGAGGCTTAATTTTTTTTTCATCATATGGAATTTATTACTGCTTTTTTATTTTTGTCTGTAAACAAAACAGTTCGACGAATATTCAGTAAACTTGTGCAATGTACCAGCTTCAAAATAATCATATGTATTGTTTCAATGCGATCGTCCTCTGCGCCTTACGGGGCTGCCATTAGCTGCCATCTTCAGCAAAAACAATGGTGTTCTCTTACGATTAATTACCACGGATTATTTGTGATTTAAATGCGAAGTGATAAATTGTTATTTCGCTTTTTTCCGTCAAATTTTTCTTCGCTGTATTTGCAGTTTCATCAAAAGCCTTCGGTTTTGTACTCGCTGGAGCTGTTTGCCAGGTTCAGCAGTTTCTTTTGGTGAATAAAGTATGTTATATAATTTAGTTTCTTTTTCTACACTAACACTTCTCTTCTTTACTAACATGCTTAATCCCTTCGCAGTCTTATTTAATAAATGGACACGGTTCTCGACTGCGAGATTAGGCGAATTCCTCACTTTGTGCCGAGAGCCCATCAGTAGCAATTCCCGGAAGCGCATATTTTATGGTTATGGCGAGGTTTGAAGGATTAAAGTTTTCTCGTTAAGCGTAGTCTCGCTCGCCTTAAAGATTACATTACACTACCCTGTTGTTCTGTTTTATGTATGCGCGCTCAAAACTCAATTCCGAGTTGCAAGAGGCGATCGAAAGCGAATTAAACTAAAAGTTTACCCTCAGCCAGCTGTAGAACGGTTGGCAGCACGGCGGCGCTGGTGGGTCGGCGCCTGCTGCGCACTGACGTGGGTCGCGAATAATTTCCGCCAGCGGCCCTCGAAGCCCACTCGCTAATGGAGTTTGTCCCAGTTCTCAGCTGTAAATACAAAAGTTAAGCGTCGGAGAAGATAGTCATGTTTCAAGTTTCCAACGATAAATCTGTGACGTCCGAAGAGTTCACTACGAGCGACCGCCTCGCTGCCGTCGACCTAGTTTTGTAACGAATTTATTTGAGGAAGTCGGCGCTCGCGTAATTTGTACATTGTTCATAAATAATTTTCGCTCTTAATCAAGTTAACATTTCGCTCGGAAGAAACGTAGAATCCAATTATGCGGGCGCTCCCTCAGCGGCGGGCGTGGAGCGACCCCGAAGACGTATCAGTGCCAATAAACGCTCATGTCGCTACGTGAAATGCGAGCACTCCCACGTTATTGAATCCGACATGCCGCAACAAAATAAATACTCAAAATAAATTATCCGTTTCCAATAAAACGCCATCTTTTATACGCTTCGTGGCGCGCTGAGTGTGGAGCATTTTGTATTTCATGGTTCAGGCAAGAGGATGCAATATCGCGCGCCCGGCCCGCGGCTCGGCACACGCCGAGGGCGCCGGGCGATCGGGACATTTTTCAAAAACCCATCCTCCGCGCTTAATCGAGCGCGGGTAAACATCGCATTTTTCGCCTCTCATGGAAAATATCGACAGGGAGTGCTCGCATCATGGCGGTCCATATGACGCGACGGCGAGATAGGCTTCCCACGAATGAATATGTTTTGGCACACTGCTAACATTAATCATGTATAGAATGCTAGTACAATGGCAGTGTACGGGGCTTGTCGTGGTGGGCCTTCAGTGGAGCACTCCGTGAGAGCGCGGTGGCAATACATCCCGATGAACGAGTGTCACTGGAAGTGCCATTGTTTTCGAAGCTTGTAATACATTACGTTTCTTACAAAAGGCTGTCACTTTGCTATCCAGAAAGAAAAGGTAATTAATCACAAATACTCGTATGATAGAAACGGCTCGAATCGACTTCGCTTCTGTTGCGTGTAATTTCTGTTACGTGTAACACATTTTATGTATATTTATAAACTGTTATAAAATATTAAACGAGGGGGTGTAGTACACCCCTCTGCCTACCCCTTCGAGGATTACAGGCGTGATGTTACGTTTTTTTTTACGTTATCAAATATTTATTTGTTACTAGATTTGGTGATAGTTATTGCTAGTTCTAAAGGATAATAAGTAGTTTTAAGGTTAGCTTAAGAACGGTTTTACTGATATCGAAATACATAATGCTGGATATTTTCTGTAAGGTTTTTTTAATTAATTGTCAAGTTGTTTGGGTGATTAGGATGGACGAGAAGCGATCGATCCTGCGACACTGCGACCGCGGCCGCTGCTTGCTAGCTGACACGCGGCAATACGTGCAGTTTAAACCAAACTCAATAAAAGGTAGTGTAATTTGAACTACCACCAGTTTCTATTGTCAATTTTGAAAATCTTAGTTAACGTATGTTTATTAAATTTTTTCCCGAAATGTAGATAAAATATAATTAGTTTGTGTATTGTGTTTGTGTGATTGCTGCAATGAAAATATTTAAATTAATTCGGGGATTACAGGCGCGATGTTATGTGAGTGTACATTAGTGCCTAATAATGTACTTGTTACTGACAAATTCCGTTACATGTTAAAGCTGAGACGGACGGCGACAGGCGCGCTCCCAATTAACGATTGCCACGCACGAGCGGTGCCCACACCGCTCTACCTGCAGCGGACCGCGCTAGGGTTGGTAGCTCCACCACACACATTGGAAGACATATTATATTCGTTGCCAATCTATGTAAAACGGTCCCACTCCAACAATGTAAGTGAAATAGGGCGGCTCTGCAGTAGAATGGTGTCAGTGCTTGGGTCTCAACAGCAATGACGTGAGTATCAACATTTGCACGCGGCTCTGAACCATATGGCAAACAGACGACAAAACTTTCTGTTACCAGCCACGTTCACAGTTTTCCGTACGTCTAAAATGTGACCTATGTATTCTTATACATATATACAATAAATAAACCATGTATATAATATACAAACGTATGCACAAGTATATAATCAATCAGCAAAAAGCTTTGCAAAAAATAGTTCCTCGATTCGACGTTTAATTATTTACTTATTATTATTACTCAGTCTTTGATTCGCTACAGGCAGTAAATCTGACTAGATTACGTTTTGGACGGGACAAACTTCGGTATACGTAAACCCCCTAACTCTAAAAGATCCTTCGATTTATTTCATTGTTACATACTGCAACACTTACATACTGCCATGCCTATTTCCCACAGGGGTTAGCAGAGACAAAGGATTTCTATCGGCTATAATACTGGCAACTATCTTTTGCCTCTGCTACTATTTCAAAGGTTATTATGTCATCGATCGGAAAATGTTATATTCATTTTGTATAACAGAGTAACGATGTATTATATAATAATATACATTTTATGATTTCTACACTGTCTATAGAGAAATGCATATTTGTAGTAAAGTATTTTTTTGCGGTCAGCGGGTAAGTACAGCTGTAATCGCATTTTAGCATCGTTATTGTTTTATGTTAAAATGAAGTCATTGACGCGTCGTAAGAAACTAAACAGTCACAATGTTAATATCGTCGCGCAGCCGCGACCCTAGTAATACTGATTGAGGTGGGAGCAACCCAAACTAACATAGGGTAAACGGTGTGGTGTGGAAGTGCGAGTCATGGTCTTCGCGCAGCGCGCGGCGTTACGGCCTGCGCTCGCCGGACCATTATCAGTATGTAAAGAAATGTTGCTGAATTTAGAACCAATAGCCTTATGAGTCATGTTAATAAAAGTGTTCCTTAACATTATATACGCTAGTATAAAAATAAAATGTGATGCGCATTTGCAAAATAGCAATTTGGATTCAGAGCTGGTGTAGGGGCGTGGGAAGCACTGCCTGACAGTTCTTTTCAAAAACTGCAAAGATATGCAACAAGATGTTTTCCTTTGTTTCATCGACTATGAAAAGGCGTCTTATTTCATTCTTAAGTGACTTCGGGTTAGATGGAAAACGCATATGTATCATTCAGTATGTGTATCAGAATCAGAGAGCAACCGTCCGAGTTGACGAAGAAGAAACCAATGGAGTAATAGTAGAGAGAGGTGTCCGACAAGGTTACATTCTTTTAATAAATTATTCAATCTATACTGGGGAGCAATTACTGCGGAAGCTTAGGAAGACGGATTGCAAAGTGAAAGTGCTTCGGCGTGTCATCAACAATCTTAGATATGCCGCTGACACAGTCCTTGCAGAAGCTGAGTTGCTGGGGATCATTGGCCGGGTGAATGAGTGCAGTGTGAAGGCGCGCCTCCGAATGAAAGTAGCTAAGACGAAAATTATGGTAGTAATCATAAAAGGAGGTGAAACCTGTGATTCATAAAGCGGGTCAGACATTGGAAATGGTGCGTAAACATAAATATCTTGGCACATGGGTTGACGAAAACTCGGGCAATGACTTTTAAATAAAAATCCGGATCGAATTCGCTCGTAACGCCTTTAACGACATAAAGAAAGTTCTTTGCAGTTGCAAACTGGAGATATCTTTGCGCGCCCCGTTCTTTTATTCCCTGTTTCCATTCTTCAACTTTCCCGAATTCTCCATACGCAGATTATCGCCAAGTCTTGTTACGTCAATATTGACTCAAATAGAGAGAAATTACAAAGGGTTAAGTGTCAGAAGCTACTTTAAGGTTTATCTATATAATTTCGATCAAATAACCATTTTAACAAGATATTTTGTGACAAATGACCATTATTACCATATGAATGAACATTATTATATATATCTACTGGAAAAAAAAATTCGACAAACACACGCAGGCGCGCGGCCCTTGACAACTGTCTGTCCCACACGTCATTCCCTCCCCACACTTCGTGCAGTTGATTTTTTATTTATTATACTAATATTTATTCCATTTGTTATCCACGCTATTTCTTCTTATGTCTATTTGGGAGCTACGCATCCGCTCATTGTTGGCTTTTGCCAACGTTCAAGTTCATTTCCTAAACACGACACCACGTGACGACGGTTCCCGGATTGGATTACAATTTCGACATGTACTATTAACCCTAGAAAAGTTTCTTTTCTTAAAATATTGTATGGATTTTAAACGATCGAAACGTGACTATACTTATGTATGCACACACTTGTAATTACTCGAAGAGAGTATCTGGAGGGAAGCCAAAAAATGTGTACACAAAAGCGCTGCATGTATTGTTATATGAATATGATAGCGGCAGGCTGCGGCGCGGGCTTGCGGTGCGCGCGGAACATTAGGTACTGCTAAGTCGCGTTGTTCATACCATTGACTTAGCACAAAAGTAAAAGGAAAATGTAAGTCAATCAATTGATAACGAAGTAAAGATCTTTGACGTGTAAACGTTTTACTATGAGTGAAATTGTTCACAATTTTCTTTCAAATAAGTGTTATTTACAACTTTTGTAATTTACTTAAAACTAAATATTACGTTAAGCAACATAATAGTCCGGTGCGATAAGAATAAAAGAATCATCAATGAGACTCTTGCTGTACTTTGGAGAGAACGTTAACTGGTCGGTGTAACGACAAGTTCTGTAGTGTTGATCAATGAATCGTATCTATGCCTATGGCCCCAAATGCACGGTGCGATTTATGCCTAATAATGGAGAATAAAGAAAAATGTTATGGGTTCATTATTGATAACATAATGAACAGTAGCCATTAGAGATTTACTGTCTTATTATGATGTTGAAACGAAACGTCGCATAACAGTGGTCTCGTGTCAATGATTATTCATGAGTCATGGATGAATTTTACCGCGATCTACTTCAGCTTTATTGAGAGTATAAAACGAAGTCGTCAGTAAAATCACCTGCTCTGATGATGTTACGAGAACAACGAAGGCACGACCGCCAGATCTTCCAGTTATGTACATGCAAATTAACGATGGCTTGCCAAGAACAGCCGAGATTATTTTAAGATGAAAATTATAGTAAATTGCTTTGTAAATATAATGCTACGGTAATTACGGGGGCGGCACGAGAGTCTGAGTAGGTAAGCGCTCGCAGAACAACCATTTTTAAATATTAAACATACATTCTGACCACTACTGTTGTGTGGACCGGAACGAAAAAATTATACGTGTTATACCTAGGTAATTTGGTAATGAGCGATTAGATTTAAAAGAGGTAAGACTTTAAATATATTGGTCATCTTATTTACAAGCAGGTATGCGACTGAGCAGCATAGTGCATACAGATTTTAAAGATACGCGGCGTGGAATGACCTCAAAGCACGCAAAATATTCTTGTTATACCGAGATATTACATACATTACATTAGTTTACTTTAGATATGATGAATATAGATTGTGTGAAACACTTCCCGCTTCGCTCCGGGGAGTTGGTCAACTCAGAACTAAGTACATCAGTAATATGACGCGAGGTAAGAGAATTCTTGCACGGCGAGCAGTCTGTGAGCGGCGCGGCCGGTAATCAATGACGATTTGCGGATGGTAATTGCTTAAACACATGCCCCGCTAAACAAATAGCGGGCGATTCTGCCAGGATGCGGCTTTGTTACCAGCTCCTGGCGACTATCGCAAGAAGCGAGTAACACTGTGCCCACTGCTCAGGAACATTTCGAAAACCGATTGCTCAACAGACCGTGTCGAGCTCTTTTTTACTTGAGATTGCTGTGGAATAATGGTTAATAAGTGCAGATATGTTTTGACTCTCTGTGTTTGTGCTCTCACGATTCGTTACATATTGGTCGATGTGACTGTGTTAGTCCGCTGCCTCGGAACTATTTAACACTATAATTATGACTATTATGACTTACATTAACTTTTTAATTTTCTTACATTTAATGGGACTACGGCCTTAATCCTTCAATTAACAAGGAGATTGGTGTTGCAGCAGTGGAATAATAAAATAGTCGAAAATGCGAGAGAGATTAAATTGAATATTTAAAAAAATCCTTTGAAAAGGCTTAAACTGTCAAATAACTCAGAAAAGCCCTTAATGCGTCGTCAGGTGAAGAACGGGGCAATTTGCAGTTCTCTCGACCAGTTAACGAGTTCAAATTTGGTAGAATTCGTGAAATAAATTTATGTTGCCAATCGACAGCAATTTGTTTCCTTCGAGAACGTTCGCTTACAAATTATTTATGGGTATTTTAAACAACAATAATCTCTAAATACAATGGCAATTAAAAATAGATAGACAGAGCAGTTCATTTTTCACGAATATTATTTTATATTGAAGTTAGCCCCGTATATCTTTACCCTTACGAACGTGCCGAGCGTTTTTATTTTCTATCGTATTCTTTACGTCAGAAAACCGATACGAAAACGTTAATGTCTAATGTAACAGTTATCTCGTTAACGATATGTTGCAGTTACAATTGTTCGTACGCTGCAGCCGTACCCTGCCGAGGCCCGCAGCCGCGCGACTCTAGGGTATTTATAAGTTGAGCGTACGTATTTGCATTCTCTCGCATTTTCCCGTTAGAGGTTTCTTTTCTGTTTCCTCCCCGCCGCGCTGTCCTAATATTTTATCCGGTAATATATTCTAATTATGACTTCTTTTTTGGGCCCTTTCTGATTATCATTAAGATTTACGGTCGTTTCAGTGTTGCGATCAAGTTACGAAAACAGTAGCAGAAAACTTGGAGTATTAAGTTATGAGAAGTAATTATTGTGGTTTTTTAAGTAAAGAAAATACTTGAGCCTAAAAGCTTTAAGGAAATTAGTATCTACTTATTAACAAGATTCTTTTAATTCCTAGCAATGCTTGTCAAACTTTATTTTTATTAGTTGTTCGAGTTAAACTGAAATTCGAAAGAGCGTAGTATCATAAAAAATTCGTTACAATAAAAGTTAGTACTAAAATGTTTCTCCTGTTCTATCAGTAGTCGCACTGACAAATCATTGCAAGTGGTGTAGCGCCATGTGGTGTCGCTAAAAGCCCATGTGGTGTCGCTGATGAAGGACTTCGACGGCTGTTCGGTTGGAGGCTGGCATGCTGCAGCATCGCTGGAGGGAGCTGGGTCTGGCGGAGCAGCGCGGGTCGTCATCTCCGCCGGCTACGCCCAAGTGAACTGATAGTTAATCCATTTTATCTCGGTGAAAAGTGTTGTAGTTTTGGTTCTTATATTTCTTTCTCTTTTTATTTAAAGTATGAAATACATTTATTACAATTGACTAATAATAAAATTGCGCTACAAAGTCATAGATAAGTTCAGTTTTTTTTTACAATACTTAAAGAAGAAGCAATAATTGATTATGAGCTTCAAGTCTGTCATTATGTTAATAGAAAATTAACATAAAACCCAAGAAACCGAGATATGTACAATATAATTATCGGGAGGCATTCGCGTACCAGGTGCTACATACCATTAATTCTCCCGGTGGGATCATTTATCTTGCGAACTATGCGCGCCGCTCAGGAAACATTATCAACTCCGCTGCTGTATGAACTTAACACCGAGCTCTGAGTATCTTAAATATTGGGGAAGCTGTTAGTATGTGACGTGCAAATTACACATTCCAACGGATCACGAAGTGTCTAGGACACGACGCAATCTAACAATACGAAATATTAGTTACTCCAGTACATAATATTTAGTGTGAACTTGCTGTCGCGTTTATAATTTGTGTTTAAATTATAGAGTGGCCCTTAAATGACTGAAAAGATTTTAT
>DWEE01003977.1:0-10049 GCA_018245755.1 Parelbella macleannani
CGAAGCAGTGCAGCAGTGCTGTGGATTTGTCTCTTCTCTTCACATCTCCGATATAAAAATTAGGGGGTGGGGGGGGGGGGGAGGGGGGGGAGGGGGGGGGGGGGGGGGGGGGGGGGGGGGGTGTTTATGCATTATTCATGTAAAGGTATTACTCACTTCAGCGTTTTCATCAAATTTGTCTGCGATAACAAAGTCAGTGGGCAGGTGCAGTTGTACATTGTTGTTGCGTGCTTTATCTACCAACTTTGCAACAATTTTAGCACCCTCGGGATCATACAAAGAGCTGCCAATCTTAAAATGAAATTAAAATATTACAATTCAAACATACAATTATCATTGACATATTTAAACCATTTAAATAACCATGCTAACACAATATGATAAATTCCTTAAATAATTGTGAGTGATGGATGATTTAATGAAATTCAAAGTAATGTAAGTTTTACAGAAAATTCTTCATAGACATATTTGTTGTTCTTTAGCTGTTGTATTTTCAAGTATGAAACTCAACACATCAATCTAGGTAATAACTGGTTATAAAAATCTCAGCTATGTACATAACAAAAGTAAAAAAAATGGGAGGTGAAATATTGTTGTGTATTCATTTTATTATCATATTCACCTTCATGCCAGTTGTTTCTTTTAGGAATGTATAAGCCATACCACCACCAATGATCATCTCATTCACTTTGTCTAGAAGGTTCTCAATTAATAAAATCTTGTCTGCTACTTTAGCCCCTCCAAGTATAGCAAGGAATGGCCTAAAATATTATTAATTTCAATTTAATTTCATTGTATAACAATTAGTTTGTTTATTAAATTTTCATGTACAATTATGTGAAGATACCTTTCTGGCTCGTGCAAGGCTTTGGCAAAATATTGTAGTTCTTTTTTGAGCAGAAAACCACTAGCTCTCTGTTCGAATCCTTCTCCCATCATGGAGCTGTGCGCTCTGTGGGCAGTGCCTATACAAGAAAAATTGCACTTACAAGTATGATTTTTTATAAATATGCCTATAACAATGTTATGTGTAACATTTAACAGCTCTGTGTCATTAATTATCTTAGGGCAAGTTTCACTTTAGACTAAATATTTAATAGCAGGTTTGCACTAATCCATCAGCCCAAAACTCTGGAATAATTGGAAAAGCACAGTAGAGACTAGTTTAAGCACTCACATAAGGAAAAAAGCTTTGTGGCAAGTCTAATAAGCAGTATGAATCAGAATTTAAAATAATATCAATACTGTTTAATTATTACCAATAGAATATATACAATTGTCTATAAATGTACAAAAGTACAGATACAAACCTAGGGATAAAATTATGGAGTTGGAATATCTTAACTATTATAAGAACAAAATATATTTTACCAAAAGCATCATTGATATAAACATCTCCTAATTTTCTGAGGCTTGCTCTGAAAGCTTTAACCTTTTCTGGGTCAGCTTTAACTTTGGCTCCACTGGCATCAACACCTTTGCCTTCTTCCTCTATATGGAACCTGAGGTTCTCAAGTAAGATTATAGATCCCGCTGCTGGGTCTGCACAAGCTGCCTCTACTTCAGGTCCCACACAATCAGAAAGGAATGTTACATCTCTGAAATTAGCAATTATTGATACTAATTAGACTTTCACTTTGTTCTTTTAGAGAATAAAAATGAATTCTTTATATTAGAATAATGTTCTGTAAAATACAACTTTGTTTATTTTATAAAATGAACACACGTTCATTTTATATGGACTCCAGAGTATAGTGTTAGAATGATAGGAGGTCATATACAATCAAGGATTAAATATATAGTTACTACAATGTTCTAGAATTTTTCTAGAAATTTCGCTTATAAAAATAGAGTAATTTCTCTCAATTTGAATGGTTTTCCACATAAATATTTTGATATTTGAGGACAATGATGGAATATTTGAAATATAGGTAGTGAGCATCCTGTTTGACCACTTATGGTTTGAGACTGCTTAAAAATATATCATAATTCATAACCCACATTCTCACCAATGAGAACAACTAATTGTTTACTTTGATGTCTGAATTTTACCATACTTTTTAATTAAGGAGTTTTTCGAGAGTATGTGATTATCCCAGTCATATATTAAATGGGGAAAACACTTTACAGCAATCGCATTTCTAGTATGAGATGTACATACAATCACAAGTGTGTGGAAACAATAAAGGGTAGGTGTGGAACTGGTATATTTGTCTTATAAAAGATAGATTACTTGTTCAGGAGCTTCTTCAACTCCTCAGCGACGGGTTTTAGGGTGTACTTCAGGTTGGCATTTCCGTCCGGTCTTCCCAAGTGTGACATAAGAACCACGGATTTGGCACCCTTGTCCAAGGCATACTTTACCGAGTCCAAGGCGGCTACAATACGCTGGTTGTTGGTAATAACTCCTTCTTTCAGCGGAACGTTAAAGTCCACCCTAAAATATATTATCTAAATTACTACAAGAACATTAGACAGAGCATACAATTTTTAATGATCAAATATTGTTCACCATACGTACCTCATTAAGACACGCTTACCGCTCAGGTTCAGAGCATCGATGCTGAGCTTGTTTAAAGCCATTTTGGGAAATTCTGAGAAAGTTTAAAACTTATTTAGAATATTAGCAGACTTCCAAATTGATTTCCAATTTGGCAAGTTTAACCTTCAATATGTCAAAAGGGTCAAACTTTCTTGCCATATATAAAAAAAAATTAAATAAAACAATATAGTTGATGCGATAATGTGAGACAATACTTGACAATTTACTTGTAATTGCGTTCATTTCATTAATCTCTCATAAATAAAGACCATAAGAATATTATTGGAAAGGATCATCTGAAATATATAAAAACGCTGGGTTGGACACATGTAGATGAAGAAGGAATGAGGTGCAGAACGCGGGAGGGCCATTTTTACGTTATGTCATGTTGGCATCACTGCTTGTTCTTCGCGAAATATGCACGCATTGAGACGCTCGGATTTAGAATGTTCTTTGAATATCTACGCTGAATTTTATGAAACTACGCTAGTGGGTGAAAAGTTTTCGACTTTATTTGTTTCCGAGTGTTATTTACTTTGTTGTTCTGTGTGTATAAGTGACTGCGTTGGGTGACGAATAAACAAAAGAGTAGTGCGTCGAAAGTTGAAACATGGTGCCGCTCGGGCCGGGGCCAGGCCATCCTACCGCACACCAAACACTCGGTGGGCCCTCGACTAATTTGTCCGGTCCAAATTCGTTATCACAGAGCGCTCCGCAATCGAATAAGTCGTCAGTGGCGGTAAGTTCGATTGAAATTATAGATTTAATAGTTTTGCGTCAATCTGGCGGGTTGCACATGTTTATGTAACTTCTTGTGTGAGCACGTGCGATTTGGCGCTAATTTTGATATCGATTTTCAGAAGCCGAACTACACACTTAAGTTCACTCTAGCCGGACACACAAAAGCTGTGTCATCGGTGAAATTCAGTCCCAACGGTGAATGGCTCGCGAGCTCCTGTAAGTTACGCTCTAGAATTAGTCCTTCAATATCCATCGGTTATCAGTAAACATTGGCCGGTTTACGAGTTTTTAAACGCCGATAAAACTACGGCTCGTTAGTAAAGTTTGAATGTACTTTTCAAATATCGCGGCGTCTAAAGTTATGTCGTAGAATGCATAAGGATCCTCCGTTAATAATAATTACTATTAGGAAGTGTTTAAATAATTAAGACAATAGATATTATTCATGCGTTGGACGGAAATCAATTAGCTTAAATGTCATTATTTTTTAAATTTTGACTTCAAGACAATGCTCAATCAGTGCCTATTTTCAAAAATATTAATAGATTTTTTTTAATAATATTGTATTTTGTATACAGATTAATAGCATACTTCACAATTCAAACACATCTTATGTTTGTCCTATAGCTATCAAGTTGAAACTTTACATGAGTAAGAATTATTCATTCCTTTATGTAGGCCATGTACAAAGTAACATGATAATGAACATGTCATGTAGTAGCCTGCAATGTAGGTCAGACTTCAGTATTGTGTAATACTGTACAACTTTCATAGTAAAAGTTTTAACAGGAAGCAATAAATTATGCTATATAGACAGTTTTTTCTTCCTTTTTTGTGTGGCATATCAGTGACAATTGTGCCAGTGATTTTAATATCTCAACCATTATAAATAATTGCAAGTTTCATTAATATCTTTTATTAATATAGTTGTGAGTTTTTCAAATGGCTTATGTATGTGGAACTTTTGAGAAACATTCATACCAATAAGTAGTACTTTAGTATTGCACCATAGAATTCTAAATTGCATAACTCTTTCCAATAATTACCACCTGACCAGTGCTAAAACTGTTAATTATAATGCACATGTAACAGTTAAATGTTAAAACAAAGTTTCTCTAATAAAGTAAGCTCAACAGGAAGCTGTATACAAAGGTCAAATGATGAACATAAGAGAATATGTGTGTCACAGAGTATAAATAGAGTAGAATCTTTTATTTTTAATTCTCAGCTGTAAATTCCAATGGGGTTTTGTTTTAATTACACTTTAGCATTATGTAAGTGGCATTAGCCTTATATATATAATTATTGATTAACAAAAAAAGTATGTGATCTCTATATGCATGTGTACTTGACTAGTTCATTGATCAAATTTAACATTTTTTTCTACCAAATTTATTATTCTTATCATACTGAGTGAGAATTGAATTTGTATTGATTTCACTTTCAGCTGCTGATAAGCTCATTAAAGTGTGGGGTGCATATGATGGCAAATTTGAGAAGACTATTTCAGGACACAAAATGGGCATCAGCGATGTGGCGTGGTCATCAGACAGCAGGTTGATAGTCAGCGCTAGTGATGACAAAACATTAAAGGTATTATAATTTTGATTTTTTTAATTTAGTAAATTTTATTTTTCCAAGTGGTTTTTAACTGCAGATGACTAGTTCTGTTTTTGAACAGCAATTTAAGAAATTTAGTGTAGATATTAGTCAGCATACAAACCATCTACTCATCTATTTAGGTAAATAAATATTTAGTATGATTGAAAGTGCTATTATGGAATAAATGGTATTTCTAAGTTTTATGCTAGTTATGTGATAATTTTAACTAGATTTTTTAGTAGTTTGTTTCTTTTGAAACCTTTTAGATATTAAAACCATTATTATAATTATGGCTGTTTATAACCACCATTGTGTTAACAGTGAAACTGAGTTTTTCATAGTGAGTCTTATTAAATGTTGAGAGTAAAGCTTATTTACTATAGTAACTATATTTACTTGGTAATGTGTTTATTAACTAAAAATAAACATGTAAAACTTCATAACATTTCACTTCTAAACTTTGCATTTTGAAAAACCACACATTATAGTGGGAACGTTAGAAACACTTAATATAATCTTGTCATGAATTAAGCAATTCATAAAAAACATCTGTCTACCAAAAGACAATTATAGTCAAGGCCACCTGTACTCTGTCAATGTTTTTATGCATAGTAACTGAGTTGTTGCAGAGTAAGCTTGTTTCAATATAATAATAAATAGTGACCTCATTTCTGTACCAATGTATGAAAAAAACTTGTGAGTTTTGAATTTTATCAGTGTAACACTAATTATTGTATTTCCTTTGAATGTTCGCTGAGCATGATTAGCCATTTGTGTTTCTATTCACACAAGTTTTTTTGTTGTATTAACACATACTATTCAAATGTCAAAATCAAACTGTCTTTGGAATTGCACCAAGTACTTAGACACTTGATAATTTTTTTGATCCGTAAGTTTTATTCATAAATATTTCATCATTTATATTTGATTATATGTTCTCTATTAGGATATTAATGTCAATTGTTTTAAAATATTATTATAATATCTATAATACTTCACACAATACTATAATGTTAATTTCTTACTGGCACCCTTATAAGAAGAAGAGCATGATTTCCCACAGTGATTGAATTTCTTATCTCATTTTAAAGATAACTTTACTTGCCTGATATCACTTGTTTAATGTGTAACATGACTGATAAGCACAGAAAGTTGTCTTAACCAGTTTAACTTCGTGCCATAGATATGCAGTGCTACCTTGAGAGCTAACTGAATTTATGTTAAATGAATGTTGGAAATAATTATAGTCTTGCATGTTCTTTGAGCATTGGATCACTACTCATTCAATATAAATTAAGGTTTATTAATAAATTATAAGTTTTAAATATAATAATGCCAGATTCATAGTCAACCATAATTTTTCTGTATAACTTTATGTATAATATAAAAACATTCATTTAGTTTCACTGTATTAAAATTGTGGCTTTTTCAGGTTTGGGAATTAAGTTCAGGCAAATGTTTGAAAACTTTGAAAGGACACAGTAACTATGTATTCTGCTGTAACTTCAACCCACAAAGCAATCTTATTGTATCTGGTAGCTTTGATGAAAGTGTTCGGATATGGGATGTCAGAACAGGTAATGTTTTTGGTTAAATAAAGTAGTTCAAAATAAAAATTAGTTTTGTTATTCAGCCATTTAACTTTTAGTGTTTAATGTGTGCCTGGGTTAACATGTAATATAAATACTCAGCCACCATGTAGCCCAAACATGATAGTTCTTTTTAAGTTTCTTATCTATTTATTTATGTATCCTTTATTATTGGTAACAAAGAGTGGACCTAATGCCAAGTGGCATTTTCTACCAGTCAGCCACTCTTGTACTCCTGTATTGTGTTTGAAAATATTTTTTCTCAAAAAATATTTTGTATTCACAGGAAAATGTTTGAAAACTTTACCAGCTCATTCAGACCCAGTTTCAGCAGTGCATTTCAACAGAGACGGAAGTTTAATTGTATCCTCCAGTTATGATGGATTATGGTAAGGGTTCATTATTTAGGACAAAACTATTACTTTCTTAGTATTAAACGACCTGTGAGTGTTTATACACATGGTTATATATATCTACCGGATTATCTTACATATATTTTTTGGGATGTTCCAACTAATTTATTTTAGTAGTAGGACAAAATTATTAGTTTAGTATTTACATTTAACATAAATGAGACTGGTTCATCAATTAGAATATGTCATGTAGAATTTTTGGTGAATATAGTGTTTATGTATATAGTCAAACCATCAAACTATATTGCTGACTAAAGTGAACGTCAATTTGTAGAATAATATTTTGTTAAGTATTAGCTAACTTTGCCAATCTTTCAAGTTCCTCATTAACCCATTTAAATTTTATGCAATGAAATTTCAAAAATGTTATATATTTTTAGCCGAATTTGGGATACAGCATCAGGGCAGTGCTTGAAAACATTAATCGATGACGACAATCCGCCTGTATCATTTGTTAAGTTCTCTCCAAATGGCAAATATATATTGGCAGCGACATTGGACAACACACTTAAACTTTGGGACTACAGCAGAGGAAAGTGCCTTAAGACATACACTGGTCACAAGAATGAAAAGTATTGCATCTTTGCAAATTTCAGTGTCACTGGAGGAAAGGTCAGTTGAATGTGAACTTTTTTTTAATCAAATCCAACCTGAACCAATATTGTAAGTATTAGTCTGATTAAAATAACATGCAATTTGTAACATCACGCCTGTAATCCCCGAAGGGGTAGGCAGAGGGGTGTAGTACAACCCCACGTTTCACCAGTTACGTTTAAGTCCCATGTAATAGGTGGTGAACCTATTGCCATACACCAGGCATAATTCTAGACTCCATGTCACTACTAGAAATTCTAAATTAAAAAAAATCCTATAGTACACGACCCGGTATATGGACCCAGAACCTCCCGATCGGCAGTCGCGCTGCAACCTGCTCGGCCAATGAGGCAGTCAATTACAGGCAATTTCTAAAAGCAATATTATTTACATCTGTTAAACGTTTTAGAGTTAATATTTAACAATATGATGTATGTTTTGTAAGTGTAAATCACATCTTTTTATTGGTATCAAAATATGAAGTAATACATTAAAAGGTTTTTATCTAATTTAGCTATTTGAATAGGTCCTGCTTTGTTAACTGTAGAAAAATTTTAATAATGAACATTTTTTCCAGTGGATAGTATCAGGTTCAGAGGACAACTTGGTGTACATATGGAACTTGCAGTCAAAGGAGATAGTGCAGCGGCTCACCGGTCACACAGACACAGTGCTCTGCACTGCCTGCCACCCTACTGAGAACATCATCGCGTCGGCCGCACTCGAGAATGACAAGACTATCAAGCTTTGGAAGAGTGATACTTAATTTGAACTGGTTAGTTATTGTGACACCTTTATTAATTAATAACACTATAATTTATTTCTGCCTATTTAGAGCAGAAAATTGATAACAGAATGTATTATGTAAATATGTTCTTAATAATCAAATTACTGGGTTATTAGGAAATTGGGTCAGTAGTGTTTATCATCATATTGTGTAGTGGTCTAGATCCAAGTATGATAGCATTGTTTTTATTTACAACTAATATGGAGATGATTTATTGTAGTGGCTGATGGTGATGTCAAGTATTTAAATCCAGTTTGTTTGTATGAACAGTAATAAATGTAGAAGAAATATGTAAGGTGTATAAGGGTAGAGAGACATGTATGGGACTTGATGCCCTCTGCCTGCCTTGTAAGAAATCTGTTTTTATTAATTCATCACTTCCTGTTTGCATATTATATTATTAATCAATTGTATAGTGACGGTGTTTTCAAAAAACCCTTGCTTTTATTTAGAACAATAAGATAAGTACTTTTGAAAAGATAATTTAGTTTCTTATTATATAATATAATTTTGATATTTTTGTCAATTCATGTATTATGCATTTGTGTACACTTATCAACCATCATTACGGACATTGCGCGCCGCCATTCATGTTACAAATTTTTTTTATCGGTATAGAAAATGTTAGTTTGAGTGACAAAACAATAAATCAGAAAAAAACGAGGACAAACTTATGCTATGTATAGGAAAATACAGCGTACTGACAGTAGTTTAATAAATCTTACGTGCATTGGTGCTCGTTATAACTGATCGGCGCTACCCCTGACATGAAACCTATATATATTGGTGTCGTACCTTTATGACGTTACGAATGGTTAATTTTTATTCCGTTAGGTGCCTAAAGATATTTCGATATTCATTTGAATTTTGCATTTGATTTTTCTTGAACTTTTTAAATCATTGCTTTGCTTGTTTTCCCCTTTCCGACGTATCCGGGGCAACTTCACAATATGGGGAAACTATACGATTAATTTTGTTTTGCTTGTTACAGCCGACAGCGCAGACCGCGATGTTTACTTGTGGCTTTATATCGAAAGTCGGGAACGCCTTTGGCTTGTGAATAGTTTATATAAGATTATATTTTAGTTTACGAAATTATGGACAATTGGATGCAGAGCATAATTCGTTTTACACATAGTCACTTAGATTTGAAAGTGTGCATTTTCAGTTGTTATAAGATTACATATTTTTGTATCTGACATGCGAATGAAAAAAGATATAAAATATGTTAGCCATTATGATTTAGTTAAGATAATGAGTTTTAAGGATCCGCTTAAGAATAACTTGTTGGATGCAATTAAATATTAAGTAGTTATAGTGTGTTTTATTTCTATCCAAAGTTTACCCGAACCTAACTTTGTAATTTTATGGTCATTGAAAATCTCTGATCACAAAAGTGGCGAAACAATTATAAAGTATCGTAAAACAAAACGAAGTGTTCTACTTGATGTTCTCGATCAGCGTAGTACATTATGCAGTCTTCGAAATATCCTCTTTTGATTCGTGAGGAACAGAGGGAAACATGGCTGGAAAATGGTTGTTGTGATTACCAAGGAAGATCCCACATTGCGACTTTACGGCGATACTGTCGCGCGATGAATGCGATACAGCTGCGATGTGTGCATGTGGCACGAGTTTGCATCACTATTGCCCCGATATAGCATTGCAATAATCTCGTTTTAAATTCAATTCAATTCAAAAGTCATTTATTCAAAATTGGTTCAATAGAACACTTTGCACGTCAAAATGAAACTACCACCGCTTCGGAAGATATCTCGCTA
>DWEE01003978.1:0-10048 GCA_018245755.1 Parelbella macleannani
CTTGGCCAGCGTGGCAGACTATGGCCTTAACCCTCTCAATATGAGAGGAGACCCATATTCCAACAGTGGAATAACAATGGTGGTCGATTATTATTATTATTATTATTATTATATATAGTATACTCTATTTCGGGAGGCACATGTCCAGCACTGGACTGATACTGACTGATGCTGATGATGATATAGTCCTGGAATATTGTTTGCAATAAAATTATTCCGAGAAGCTTTATACTTAACATCGGTATTTCGGTGATCAAAAATGACATTGCTTACCTAATCTCTTGGAAATTTCTGAGTTGTGCATTTTCGGATTGTCTTGAGCTATCTTCCGCCTCTGCAGGCGAGACCAGACCATAAACGCGTTCATGGGGCGCTTGATGTGCTCCTCCTGTGTCTTCTTCTGCTGGCTCTGTCCGTTCATGGATATGCCCATGGTGCCGATGGCGCCCATCGCCGACATGGGGCCCATGGGGAAGTGTCCCATGGCGCTCCCATAGCCCCGGTCACACATCGCGCCAGCGGCACTGTTAACAAACAGATATGGTGAATGAAAGAAGAATATCTATGCCTATTTAGCTATTATAAATACAGATATTTATATTTGTAAAAACGTTCTCTAAGCCGTGTGAAGTCTGCCAACCTGCACTTGGCCAGCCTGGCAGACAATGGCCTTAACCCTCTCATTATGAAAGGAGACCCGTGTTCCAACAGTGGGATGTTTGAATATCGCCGTGACGTATGCCACCTACAACATGTCCTCTCGATCATACAGGGCCGGCTGGAGAAGAGTGAGAATGCCATTAAGCATTAAATAAGGTCTCGTACGACTTAGTTTAAGCTATTACAGGAGAATATATTACATGTAACATAAATATTTTTTTACACCACTCACTCACATTCACCACCTATTCCATTTTGTGACGTATACGTAACTGATGAAACGTGGCAGTGTATTACCCTCTGCCCATCCTGAGAGGAACACAGGCATGATGTTACCTTTACAATTCATATAACTGTTATTAACCATATTTACTTTTAATATAAACATGTAAAATACCGCTACCTTATAACATGTTCTTAAACGTGGCAAGTACCTATACCTAGTAGGTATTAGGTAGTATGTACACCGTCCATTATTTTGCTCCTCCGACATCTGATAATATTAAAGCTATTTATTTATTTAAGGTTCACCTACACAGAATAATCAAATTTGCAAAATTGCAAATTCAATACAGAATTCGTATTCCTGCAACCACAGATGAATAAAGCCGACAGCGCGGTCCATTTGTTACGTGACAGTTAATTTAAAATTTATCAAATTTTTCTGCCTACCCCTTTGGAGAATTAAAGGGGTGATGTTATGGCTAAATATAATGTAAATATGAAGTCTATTATTGTTAACTATTACGTATAAAATATAATGGGAAGAAAAAATATATTTATTCACAGGTGCTAACAAAATTTAATTGCATACAAAGTATTACACTAAGGAGCAAACTTGCGTCATTGTTCCGGCTTGAGGGGTGGCAGTAAGGGTGTGATTGTGACTGACGTCAAATAGACGTACGTGAGACAGGATACAAATGTCTTTGGACTGCCGTGGATGCGAAGCCTGGGGATGGGTGTTTGATTCTCATCTAGATGAAATATTTGGGTGATAGACAAAAGTATGTATGTATTCTATGCTCATGTTGAAAATGATTTACTTATATATGTGTATAGAAACTAAAGAATGTTTATCAGCTTTCTTGTGCTAAGTTGTTCTAATATATATATTATGTATTAAAAGTAACGTAACGTAATACTTCCCACGTTTCACCATTTACGTTTACATTCCATGGAACAGGTGGTGAGCCTATTGCCATACACCGGGCACTGATCCAGACTCCGAGTCACTAATAGAAATTCTAAATTAGAAAAATTCAATAGTACCCGAACCGGGATTTCAACCCAGGACCTCCTGATCGGCAGTCGCGCCTGCAACCGCTCGACCATCGAGGCAGTGTGATGATTGTATATATTATTAATCAGAAGATGAAATCCAAGTTTTACATCCCAGTTCTTAAATAGTAACTCTCGATTCGAAACAAAAAAGTACAAAGGCTCCGTCGTTTAGTCGCTCGTTGCAAAATCATGGCGCACTCGAAACTCAAACGTTTAATTCCCCTGATGGTTATGCAAATGCCCCAATAGCTGTGTAATGGGTTAAAGAAAATCCGCCGCCGAAACGAGCCAGTCCCAAAATTCGGGATCTTATTGTTTCGGGCTTTTCAGAACGTAACAGGAAAGAAAATTGTTTGGCTGTTCTTCAAGGTAAATGATCAAACGGCCCGAACTCTTCCTGTTTTCAGAATCGAAGCATCAAAAGGATCCCAAAATCAAAATAAACATTTTTAAAACAGAAAACCGAAGCCTGTGTGTGTTTGAAGACAGTGAAGAATGTACGAGTAGCTCTTGGAAATTTCTGTTTACTTCGTGAAGGAACTGGCGTGAGGTTATAATAATAAAAATAGAATCCTTTAAGAGCGATGTGCACTACAAAGCACGCGATAGGCAATGCATCCATACCGTTTCCATTAGTCTACTGTGATTAAGAGTTCAACTATTAGAGATTCGTAACTGGGTAAAGAAATAAAAAAATAGACATCGCTTGAAAAGATTACATTAAAAAGTTTTAATAAACACGAAATACAGTCGAAGCTCGAAGTTGTTTAACAATTAATGCATAATATTTCTTTAACATGTTAAAGAGTGCAATGTAGTGTCTACTTCCTGCGGTCTGTTTAACATGTTTTGTGGAACGTTCCATAGAAAGTACCGTTACTTAGGTGAAAATACATATATCGAGGACTATTAACATTTTAACGCTTTAGTGTTTCTTATTCGAAAAGCAAGACCTGTCTATTTTGTACGTAGCCTGTCCAGATAGAGACTCAAAGTAGTACAAAGTGCTTCGTTTGTGGGCGGTAAAAATGTTGGTATTTTCAAATTTAGATTTAAAGTGTAATCTTTAGGGGTATATGTTCACAAAAATATAACAATATTTGTTTACAAACGGTCACAAAGAATGATTCTATGGTGCGGCAGCGAACCGAGAGCAGACCGACAGTGTCAATAAACCCATCGTGTCTGCGAGCGCGGCGCTCAGTTTACAACGCAATTCTCATTTGTTGCGTCTCACTCACGCTATTAATGAAATTCACTTCACTTTAGTGCTGTGTTTGATAGTATCCTTACAGACAACGTTGTAAATTTTATAATAAATTGATAATGATAAGTTTTGTGCCATCTGGATCATCATTTTGTTTCAGGTCAGTGCTGTTCGTAGGTTCTTAAAGACCGTCCTCGTAACCAGTTCCATAATTCTTTAAAATAGTAGGGGTGAACCCATTACCGTACACTAGAAACAAATCCAGACTTTGTGCTACTACTGGGGATGTTAATTTACATAAACCCAATTATACTTTAATCGAGAGGTCCTGGGTTCAAATCACGCATCGGGTACTGTTGGAGTTTTCTAATATAGAATTTGTAGTAGTAACTCGAAGTATGAAACTGTGCCCGGTGTACACTGTGGTAGTGGCATGTATGTGCCGTGTAAGTGATGATGTGGCAATAGAAACCCCCTCTATTCAGGGGACGTAAACGTAACTGGTAAACGGTGGGGTTATACTATACTCCTATGTCTACCCCTTCGCTGATTACAGGCGTAATGTTACGTTTTACTTTAATCGATGCCGGGACCGAGCCCAGAATCTCCTGATCAGCAGTTGTTCTTGCAACTGCTCGACCATCGAGACAATCCGTCTATAAGTACTGTTAAGTCGTAAAAATCTTCAATTGTACAATGTTTACTTGGACATAGTCGATGTTTGTTTAAACAACAATTTATTCAGTGTCCCCTAAATACATTGAATTTGACGTATATGAGAAAGGGTCGTCGGAATAATCATTCTACGACGGATAACAAAATATTGAACGATGTTTCAAGTCATACAGGAAATATTTGTTTTTCAAAGCAAATAAAGAATACTTGAGATTGCTCACATTTTAGTCCTTAAAAAATTTCTTTGACAAAAGTTTTAAACTTCTTGTAATGATATTCTTATAAATAACTACATAACATACAATATACATATACATATACATATGTATATTGTCGCGGTTGCAGACTGTGAGCGATTTGTGTAATTGAACAAGCCGAACACTAGGGCGTTAGGATCGCAGGTGGCAGATTGTCATGTTTCATGTCTGTCTACGACCGCCATGTGTAATGTAATTTTTATCGATAAACGTTGTCATATCGCTTATCGCTTATTAAAAATCGCTTAGTACAAACTCACCACACACGGTCATTCACGCCAACTCTAACAATCCACACTTGTCTTGTAGATGTGGTATTTTCGAATTTTCCCCTTTTAACGTTAATGGATACTGAAAATGATTGCGAGTGTCAATTGACATAACGACAGGAAAATTACATAGGGCTTGATAATCATATTGTTAAGTTTATAAATGTGGAATACACATTGTATATTTATCTCTATATATAGCTTATTTGAAATATGAACACTAAAGACGATAATAAAATAAACCATATATTATAAATTATTGTTGAAGTCTTCAGAGGTTATCTTACAGGTCGAGTTGTCTGGGGCATGATCACTAAATATACTCTGCTAACTGAGCATGTAAAAATAATTTTGTTTCGATAACTTGATAGTTTCAACCATTCACCCTTCGTTAGCAGTAATTTTAAAAATATTGTCATTTTCAAGGTTGCGAGGTGTTGTACAATAATGAGATCAACGATTTATCGTATTACAAATAATTATCATATTAGAAATTAATTTTATTTTCATTCTGCTCCCCTTTTAGCTTTTAGCATTTTTTACTTATAAAATTGGTCTATCGGATAAACTTTATATTTGGTGTATTCTATTGGTTTCAATTATCTTCACATTTATTGAAAATCAATCGAAGGCTCAAGGGTTTATTTCTATGAAGGTTTCTAGAGTAAGTAATAGTTGAGACTCACCGCTGTTGTGGGGTCCGGGGCATTTTACAGTATGACAAAATAGTTAATTACTGTCGATTTCCTTATAGTCTTGCTGCAACGGTGAAGGAAAAAGGCGTGCGGAAAGTTGCACACCTTAGAGTTGTTCAGGTTCCCTAGGTAATGTGAGCTATGCCAGGCTCAATATAAGAGGAGACCCGTGTCTAACAGTGATAGAAAAAAAAGGTTGATGATGACTGTTTGAAATTGAATTGCGATACTTGTGAGTGATGTGTATCATGAGATGGAAGCCCAGGCCTATTGATATAGTGATGACGGATGTAGTAGTCTATAGGTGTTTAAGGTTTTGTAGCTTGCAAGGTTATTTTATTACATGTGTGACGAAATTAACTAAAAGCAGCACAATCCCGAACAATAGCTAGCGTATTCTAAGTAATACGAAGTTGGAAAGCTTCGAAGAATCCAATTATCTGTTGTGTCGTTGTTCGCACGCATTAGAGCAAGATCTATCAACTCCTAACGAACTCCCAGCTTAGCAGGTTGTATTGTAAACCATTTTCAACTTTATACCATAGGGGCTTAAGAGTTAAAATTAGCTAAATCAGATATGAGATACACTAATATAAGTGAATTTAAAATTTTTCGTCACGTCGTGTTTGTAAATTTGTTATATTTTGATCTACGACATAAATATTATAAAAGTAATTCAACTGATTTTTTTTAAATGAAATTTTATAAAAAAATTCATACCTAAGCTATATTTACAAACACAACAAATGTTCCAAGGATACATCAGCAATATAAGGTATACCGAACGTTCCGTTTCATACTTAGATACAGAAAATGTTGCTTTGTTGAGCGAGAGCAGCAGCGGCAACACAACTCGAAATCTCCCTCATGACGTTTGCGATGCAACTGGTGAGGTTGAAAATAAAATGAGAGCGGAGTGTTGCGGTATTCTGCTATAAAATAGTTATCATTTTGGGCGGCGACGCCGGAGGAATGTTTAATAAAGCGTGAGTGAACGTTGAACTTTAAATAACAGGCGAGAGTGATTCGATATTTTAATATTAAAACAAATATTTTCATTTTGTTCACGATGCATCGCCCTACTCATTATTATTTGAAGGATTTTTAATAAGACTCTATCAAGTGGAGTAAAAATGTATATTGCATGTCCAATAAACGACAATACCAACATTTTTATGTCGTACGCTAATGGAAACATAATCGGCCAGCCACATGTGTTTGTACTTATTGTTTAGTAATTAAATATTTTTCCTCTTTATTTCTATTACCGTTGTGTTGATAGACATATTTTTTATTTATCTATTATAATTGGGATAAGGAATATACATAATATATGCAACATTTGAACACATGACACATGTTTATTTTCAGATAGCTATTTTTAGCACAAGTATAAATTAAACCGTTGATAAAAACGTTCAAAATAGAATTAGTATTATATCATTTAAGAACACATTGTAATATAGCGTTAGGTATGTGTTTAGGCTTAGCAGGATTTGTCTTACAAACACAAACGGCGGGCGATGTTCGGTTGCGGCGAGTTAGCGCTCCGAGTCGCCGACCCGAATACTGAACAAATGCAAATGAACTCCGGCTTGTATCTGTGCGATGCGGTTTGTGTCGTGCTGTAAGCAAGTAACCGCAATTAGAATGTTATTTTTTATCAGCCAATTCTGTCTGGTTTCATCCATCAGTCAACCTTTATAAGATCACTGGTCACTGTACTTACGTGTAGGTACATACATACATCTTTCCTTATCGACGCCACCCTCCTCTGTGATTTTTGAATCTGAAATTTATTGGGCAATTCCTAGAAATATAAACTATGTAAAATATAATCTAAGAGCTATGCATTCCCAAGCGCCAAAATTGATTATTTATCTAGTTGGTATATTCTACCGCGTTTTTGAAAAAACATGATTTCTCCGCTTTCTGTCTGTCTGACAGTTCTATTCATCATGGTAATCTTTGTTTTTTCCAACACGTGCAACATTATATGTAAACCAGGTAAAGCGAAAGTGTTTCTTGAGATTTTACAAGAAATAGCGCGATCTGATATGATACTGATTATCTCGGATAAGTTCGGCGAGTTGACAACACTAAGTAATTCAAATATCTTCGCGATGGAATTGATAAGCAGATAACAGAATCTAGATTTAAGTGAATGTGTAAACATAAAAATGTGAAAAGGAATTCACAATTAATAATATTTAAAGAAAGAATATTTGTAGAAGTCTGAGACAGGTAACAAAGAATTATATCAAGTAAGTCTTTATAAAACAATACAATATAATTTTATACTTAAAAATGCCTAAATAATTACGGTCTTGAAGACTACAATACTTCAATATTATATGCTAACTACATCATAATGTAGACTTAAAACACCTGCGTGGTTCTAAATTTATATAGAATCGCCGTTAACAGGGTATTGCCGGTAAAACTCCGAAAATGTATGGCAAGTTTTAAACATAGTGGGCTTCATAAATTTCCTTTAATACATTAAAATAATTATTTTTAGTATAACAAAATCATACCGATATCCTCTTTGGTCATTTGGATACTGTAGCCAAATCTGTCGTCAGTTATAAATTTGCGCGCTCATTGAGCAGACGGGCGATGAAATATGGAAGGATCGAGATAGTTGTGTCCATCCCATCACCGATTGATGGATGGCGCGAGCATTTACTGATTCCCGTGGTTTGTCAATTACCAGATGCATCATCGATACTAACAGATATTTATTGAATAACTCATCATGTACATAACATCTTTTTTATGTTGGCGCTTTGATTTGGTACAAAAGGAGATCGACAAAAATGTGGTTTGTATTTTCAAAATGAATCAAAACGAAATATCTCAGTTCAGTATAAATTTTATCTTAAATTCAGAAAATAAGTTTTTTTCTGACAGATCCTTTTTGTCATGTTATTTAAACACGTACAAAATTATGTTTTTATGAAAATCAAGGCGAAGGTTTTTATTTGGGTATCGGAATTGGATATTGTAGGTAATTGTACATAATACGAGGAAAAGCTTTGTGTCTGAAGCATCTTTAGAGCTTACTGTACAAAATTTGGCTTGGCATCCTATGTAGGTCGCTTAATCCTGACCCATGCCGGCTATGACGCCGCTCAGTTTAGTTTACGTAGACCGATTAGGATCGGCCTCCACTTTACTGTACACACCATTGTACAAGGAAAAACGATACCATCATTCACCCATTAATATCATTCGAGTTTTTAAAGAAAAGTATGCATACATTTTTTCTGTTCATTCTAATTTTTTGTCGATTCTTTTAAATAGTTTTCTTTCATTAGCTCTCGCATATTACTTTTTTATTTTCTTCAATCTTTCTTAGAACTATTCAGCTTGTAAACAATCTAGCTAGTTCGTCGCTTAATACTCCTACACTCTTTAGTGTGAAGGGAAAATTACAAATTATTATAAGCGATTTAGTATTATATAGTATAGTATAGTATAGTATAGTATAGTCATATAGGTAATGCTGTTTACATTTAAATTACTATTCTAGAATATTCCAAGCTCATTAAACCCAATGTGCTGTGGTGAAGTGGCATTGATCTCTTTCCCCGACTGTGTTCACGGTTCAGTTTGATGAGCGTTTAACATTCCACTGTCGATACTCTGTGGATACTCGCGTGTTATCCTTACCGCGGGTAAGTGGAATTTGCGATTCAATTGCAAGTGATTAATGACCGGTCTGGGTTACGAGACTGATTGACATAGAGGAGTGGACGCGCCATTACAGCTTCGGGCTTACATTACGCGGGTGAAAACGAAAACGAAATGATGCGGAGAGTTTAACTAAACGTACATACATATCATCCTAACACTATTAAACTAGCAATTTACAAGCTTTTTAAACTCTCTTATTTGTATCGTCAATTCAAGAAATCAGTTATCGTTTATAAAAACAAGTACACACACAACGATTAACATAATTTTTCAACCTTTAAAAAGCGCGAAGACAACAGAAATAGTAGGTAGTGCTTTTCACAGCTGTAATTTACAAATATTTTAGTTTAGTTAGAAAACAAATCTTGATTTAGATTTAGACACGGTTTATAATTTTTTTTATAGATTTTTTTTTATACATTGACAAACATTAACGCAAATTCAAATTAAACATCAATTATAGAAAATAGCTCTCTCTATTATTTATATGTGGTTTCTATGATTGGTACTATTGCTCTGACGATGATTTGATTTACCGTACTAAAATTATATTTAAGTTGTGGGTATTGATTTATAAAATCGTATGAACTTGAACTATATATATTTTATAAATGATAGTTTTATAAAAATTTAAAAACAGACGTTATTTTTCAATCATAAGTCGTATAGCTACTAATTACGATAACAGAAGAAATGTATCGAGAATCTAACCATTCGAGTGTAACTGCCTCCGAACCTGAACACCCATTTATTGTCTGATAGCGAAAATAACGCTACAATTTACAGAAAAGCTCCCATTATCTTTTATAGTGGGGCTTCGGCGTCGACCACCAATTACGAGGGTTTTATGAGGTTACGAAGATATTGTTTTTGATTCTATGTGTCACGGCCGTCCGCTGGCTTGTTCCAGGGAATTGCTGAATCGCATGACTGTTCTATCTCTAACCGATCCTTTCTACTGTTGCTCTTTCACATAATATCATCAGTAACTTAAATTTTCTTTTCTACCAATGATTTCTAGCGTTGTTAAATCACACCAGTGAATTCCTTTCTGACTGCCTTGGTGGATAAGTGTTTGCAAGCGCGACTGTTGATCAAGAGTTGTTAGGTTTGTATCACGAGTTGGGCAAAGTATTAGGTACTCTTTTAATCTATTATTCTAAGTGGTAACACGGAGCTTCGATTTATGCCCGGTGTTTCACAATAGGTTTAACAGTAATTCCATGGTGGGACGTATAATATAACAGGTGAATTGTATGAGTGTACTGCACTCCATTGGTTAGTGCTTCGGGGAAATATAGG
>DWEE01003979.1:0-10048 GCA_018245755.1 Parelbella macleannani
ATAGTTGAACAAAGGTATTTACGGTCTGAATTTTTAATACTACCAGTCAAGGTTAGATCAGCTTAAGGACAGCTGAGCGAAAGGAGAGCGATTTTTCGTAGAAAACAATATCAGTTGCTTTTCTTTAAAGTCGTTCAATGTGTATTTTTTTCTAAGATCACGAAATTGACGAAATTCTACATACATATAAGCAATTGTTCTACCTAATCTGATCTATCGATCTATCGATCTAAATCTATATATCTATCGAAAGGATCTAAAGTGAGTTCATTCGGATTATATTTTAAGAATTGTGCTAAAATTTTGAGTTCTTTTAACATCTTTCTAGTAATATTATTAACTGGACATCAGCATATTAGTTTGTTGTCATAATATGATAGGAGTTTTACAGAATTATTAACTAATTACAGTCGTTTAATTTTAGTCCGCTCATGTTAATAACATAACAAATAATACTAATTGCATAGACAATACATATGTACGTGTCAATATTTATCCTTTTAGTTTTATTGCATGCAGTTGGTAATATGAGTATTCACTAATTGTTTTCATGGACAGTAAGAACTTGAACCTTTGCCAGATCCTTAGCGGTTTCTAATCGCGTTACATATAAATACGAATGTTGGAGAAAGTTATTAAGTATTAGTTTTATTAAATATTAATTTTAGTATCAGTAGTAGTATCGGGATCGGATTAGTATCAGTAGTAGTACTTGTACTAGTACATATATATATGTATGTACATATATGTATACCTACGGGTAAGTTCGGTTACAATAACAAGTTCTGTCTAAGTTCAGATGGGAATGTGCGGAGATCTTTTAAGACATCTTCTATACATTTCATCAACATCAACCCTTTACATGTTCACTGCTGGACATAGTCCTCTTCTAACCGGCGCCACTTCTTTCAGTCCTAGGCGTTCCGAATCCACCGCCTTCGTCCAGGGCGTCATACATTTAAACATTTACTTTTCCACAACTACTCTAAACGCTGTTTTGAACAAAAACGCACCCAGTGTGAAGCCGCCTGAACGCTGTAATAGATATGACACCACACACTTTCTCTTCCCCGTTCCCAGTGGAGCAATTAGTTTAGAATTTCAGTTATGACGAGCTTCGTTGCTGTCGGCGGAGAGTTAAACAAAATGATTATTAACTGGAATGACATCCAGCTTCTGGTGAGCTGTAGTAAGGGGATGAATTGCTGTATCTAGTTGGGAATTCGTAATAACATTTTTGGATTAATTGTCATTAATATGGTCGTACCAGGTTTTCTTGCAGAATGAGAGGGTTAAGGTCATGGTTTGGCACGCTGGCCAAGTGCGGGTTGGCAGAATTGACAACTTAGGAAAAAAATATTTTGGAGAACTTCAATAGCAAGTGTTATTTAATGTTAAAACGCACATTTTTTTGTAAAGAGGTGCTTGCCAGGATTTGAAATCAGGATATTGGGAGGCAGGTGCGGTTTCAAAAATCACTAAGCTGTCGTGGCTTGTTACTATTATTGAATTTATACAATTATTCAAAAACCATTACGCTTGTATTCTCTCGAAAGGGTAAGCAGAGAAGTACAATACACTCCAACGTTTTACTAGTTGTTATACGTCCCACTTTGGATTAGGGGATGAACTTATTGTATATAAGTATGAATATAAAGTATTTTTTGAGATAACGTTGAAGAGAAACGCTAATAGACATACGACTGATATATATTTGATTTGTGGCAATTTATTTCTGCTTACGACAGTTCCTACGCCATCAATGTTAAGTGTTGGGTTCTTATATTCTCTGTTCATATTTATCTCGCAAAGAATAGTTTGATGATGTATTATATATAGTTGTATATTAGAACTATTTAGTAGACTTTACGAATCGATATAGGTATATAGAGATTTATCAAGTCTATACTCCTCTGCCCTGCCCACCTTTTCTTGGAAACTAGCATGATGTTATATTAAGAACTCCTTTGCAAATTAATACCCGCCCAAATCACACTCGTACGAGTACATCACCATCGTAACCAGAACACAAGATACTCCCAACCCAAATTCAATTCAAAGTTTCATAACAATTTCGGGATATTCGCAACACTATGTAATTTGCATTTGAACAGAGTTTACCGAGGTGTGCGAGACTGGATAGACGCCATTTATCAAATTGTCACATAGAGTCTGAAATAATTCATGTAGGACCACGCGCGTTGAGGTGAGTGCTACGTGATCTGACTGGTGTGGCGCGCAGCTCCCGTAGGTATGTAGGGATATCGACATGACGGTGTACAATATTGCTGGAATACATTGATGCTAATCGATTTTGGACCTAAGGTTTTTCACAGTGTCACGCTATTAGTCTTTATCAGCCTTAACCCTTCTCCTTCTGAGAGCAGACTGTAGTCAAACGGAACGATGAAAGGGTTAAGGATAATGATTAGCTATCATTATGGCTAACATTATTATTTTTATTTTTTTAACGATTATTTTCCTCTCATTCGTAGGGTTACTCTTCTAGACACGTTGCATACAACTCTGTAAATAGATGTTCACGAAACGTTTAATACTTAAAGAGTATAATCAAGTTAATATTTTACGTAAATACGCCGTATTTATTTTGATCACGTATTTAATTTATTTCAAAGCTGCTTCAAGCGTGTGTTTGCTTCATTCCATATCATGTCGAGCTTTCCATTGCCAGATTGGTAAATTGCTTTTTAAGTTCCCAAAAGTAAGATGGAATTTGATAAACAGATATTTATCAGCTAATCGCAAGATAAAATCTCATTTATTATCAAGTGGGCGTGTGCTTTGATTTTAAGATTCGATTTAATGTCGTCGGCGGTGATTATACGATCTACCTATAACTCGCAGAAGCTAACTAGTCACCTCGCTGTGACGCAATATTGAGATAACTGCGTGAAAAGCCTGTGTGATTTTATAATAGTTTTTGATTTATTTAGTTATTAAAACATCCCACACGCTTAACGTTATCAAATTGGTTCTATTATTGAGTAAATATCAGTGAGATAGTGGTGGTATTGGCGGAGTGAGTTAGTACGAGGGCAAACGTATTCGTCGCAAGTGCCAAATTAATTTCTGCGTGTTGTATCTTTATTGATACGCTTATGTGATTTAAATTTTTGTGCTTTCTATCTGGCTAGCGTAGGTGTTTGTTTATCAATATTCAATAGCTGTTTATGGGTTTGCTATTCTGAAGGTGTTTTTATTGGATTTCGTAAAATGTTGATGCATGGGCGTATATATCCAAGGTTTTCAAACTTGAATTTCCCAGTAGTAGCTCGGAGCCTCGATTTGTGCTTAGTGTATGGCAACAGGTTCACAGAATAGTCCGTGGGATTAATATACCTGTTGGAACGTAGGGGTATATTACCCTCTCATGCCTACCCTTTATTTTAACTATAGCCGTAATAATGTCACAATAAAAAGTAGTAAGCTGAGAATAATTATGTCCATATTTCATCACTATGAATTACAGTTAAGTCAGATATATTTCCAACAGCCTCTCCGCGATACATCGAAACTGAACTAAAATTTATAAACCAACATAGCACGAGTCTCATTAGCTTAACAAAAACATTAATCAGTTGCTTTCACGTGAGAGATTAAAACGAAACAAATTGAGGCGCGTGTCGTGGGCGGCGACTAGACATGTTTACGACCAGTCAGCCATTCGGGACGGGCAATGCATGTAAAACTTTTGAACGTCAATTAACACTGTTGCTTTGATGGTTATATATCATCAGTGCGACGGCGCCCACGTGCGTGTCATCACCAAATTATCGTCTTCGATTCCGAGGGAGATAAGATGCTGTCTACAAATCGGCAGGGCTCAAATACGTTTGTAGCCTTTTTAAAAGATTTGTTTATGTGACAAGACTGCAATACCTTTGATATCAACTTATATTAGCTTTGATAGACTAGTGGCTTGGATTTCGGTGAAGATGTGCGCGCTAAGATTCGAAGCCTGGACCATTGGAGTGCGAGGCTCAGTTTTGGACCACTAAGACTTAGGTCATGACTGATTATAAATATCATCGCGATATTTGTCACCAATCCAAGAGTTGACCGAACCTGGGTTGCTTAATTTTACAGCTCCCTTACAACCTGCAACTGCGTCCAAACTATGGATGCTTAATTTAACATAATTTCACTTGCTATATTATGAAGCAAACGTCATGCTGTTCAGTAACAAAGGCCGCACTTTACGTATCCTGCCGCCGTTTGAAACGTTTCGAAAAATGAAAAAAGGAGAGAAAGCGTAAGATCGTTTTAATATTCCGTTTAGTGTACGTTCCGTTCTATGTGCCGGTGCTTTACACTTGTATTCTCGCTTTCATGTTTTTCGAGCACACAAAACTGTGTTTGTTGCTAGTACGTTCCATTTTACACATTTTTGTAAACATTTCAGGATCAAGCATCGTAAGTCCTCGTTTTGTAATATTATGTGTTTATCTTAATTTACTTCACGATTGCTCTTGTTAAATCCTATTATTATCCTTATAATGTCATGATATCAATACCTATATTTTCTGTGTAATACTATTCGATATTAATTCTTTCAAAATGAATGTACTGTGTACTAACAAATATTCAATAAAGTGCTTATTTCGTGTTGGTGCAACGTGGCCGATGCAGTTTTGACTTTATATCAATATTGTAAAGGAAATAAAACACAAGGCCGGTTTGTATGATGACGTTTATTGATTTGATTAATCAAATTAGGTGAGGTATAGAGCAACCTCATCTAACGTGGATATTAATGTACGTTTTCATACACAAAATACGTAAAGGTAATTTTAAAGTGCAAGTGTTATAACTTTACGTAGTAAACCTGTTTTAATATGCTCTAGTCTTTCCACTCATCATTATAGAGTTTTATTAAATTAATAAAGTTTAACTTTACACAGTACATAATTAATATAGTAATAATCGAATAAATACATATATATTAATATCCTTCTAGCTAGGTCCTTTACGGAGTAAGCAGAGAGCAGCGACTACAGTATATCTCTATCCTTACAGAGCTGACGAGCTTTTTATAATGTCATCAATCTCTTCATACATGCGCCGATTCTAGAGACCTCTGACAAGGGATAATATTTAATACACGTGTTGAATTATTTATTTGATATACTCGTAAATGGCAGTTTCAGTTACGACAAACTAGAAACATAGCAATAATGAAGATTGTAGAACAATAAACAATACGACATAATAAATGTATTTCCATTGCCCCTTGCCATTTGGTGAAATAAATCATAACAAAAGACATACCTTTGGATACGACACGAACTTTGCAACGTTCATATCTCGCGAAGTCGCGTGTATTATCATAACAGTCGTTAGTGTAAATAATAAGATAATTTACGACATATACCATAATAGCGGAATCCCATTCCAACCCACGCGCCATCCGACGAAAGCTGACGGTGATGTTTATAAATCTTTCCCGTCTATACTACATATTACAACTATTGCACTAAAATTACCTTTAAATTATCTATTCTTGACAGTTTTAATGACGCTTAAACGGTGCTATTGATCTTAGTATTCTTTAGATAATTTCCACATAAAATGTTAGTATTTTTTGTCTTATATTATACTAATGTTACAACTGTTACGATAAAATTAGCTGTTCTTGACAGTTTTAAAACTATTAAAATGCCTTTATTGATCTTAACATACCTTGATTTCTGCACATAATGTTTTTGCTTTGTAAAACGTAACGTAACCTAACTTCACGCCTGTCACGTTTTGAGGTAAGTAGAGAAGTGTACTACGCTCCCACGTTTCACCAGTTCCATTTACGTCGGGACCTAGTGAGCCTATTGCCATGCACCGGCTGCAAATCCAGACTGCAAGCTACTACTAGAAATTTTTCAATAGAAATATGTAATAGTACCTGACCCGGAACTCGAACAAAGGACCTTTCGATCGGCAGTCTCGCTTGCAACAACTAGACCAGTCAGGCAGTCTTTACTTTTTAGTGTTGGGTTATATAATCGAATTACCCATCGCCACTTGGCCAGCATAGACCTTAAACCCTTCTCACTCTGAGGGCAGGCCCTTTTTTGAAAACGGCCCATCTAAGTACGAGTCGCGTTCACCTATAGATGTAGAGGCGTAAGCAACGCGTTGCCAGCCCTATTCCAACAGTGGAAACATAAAAGGTTGATGATAATGATTGTATTTGCATTAGTTGTGGGTTTTTTACATACATCCTAGAGAAGAGCTGAACGAGTCAGAGTTGGTTTAATGCATTTTTAATACCCTCTTACGCTGTAAATCCAGGAATGTGGAGCACTCTACACGAATATAACATTGTTATTAATACTGTTATTATTATTACTGCTATTATATCATCACGTTAGATCATTTACGGGGTAGACAGAGAGTACTAAATGCTAAACAAAATAGTACATATACATATGTATATCATGATTTTACCCAAACAAAACATTTAGCGTTTATGTGACTGAAACATTTGAAAAATAGTGTTTTTGGTGGCACGCATGGCTCTATTTGGATGATGTAGGTAAGTATGGATGGTTATATGTATATAAACAAAAGTTATTATAAAAGTTTTAAAAACCGGCGTTCAAGTATTTAGAGAGTAGGAATGAAAAAAAAACACCGCAGGTACGTAGCAATAGACATATTAAGCACTCGGTGCTCTCTGACCACGTCGTGAGACATAAAGCGTGATGATATAATATTAATAATACAAACATGAGAAAGGCGTTTTTTGTTTCGCTCTCCGGAAAGAGCGGCCTACATACTCGTAGCTCTATTTGGTTAATAACAAAAGCTATTTATTACAAATGTAGAGTTCATCCGGCAGCCAATTAGACAAGCTGGTGTGGCTTCAGCGCAACGGCTCACATATGTTTATTCACATTTCAAATGAGAGAGCAGAGTTACTAGAGCTTGGTGCAAGCTATGTACGTACACCATGTATATTTCCGATTAGGACATTACTTCTGTGCACAAAAAATCTAAACATAATGTTGTTTTGCTATTATTGTTCGTTCTGTCAGGTCTCTTATAGGGTAGGCAGATAGAAAGGACTACCAAATACATCTATCTATCCTTACAAGCTTAAAATCTTCTATATTCATAGCTCTCTTCATATACGATTAGGGTGTTATTCTTGTAATAAATTACGTGATATCACGCCTGTAATCCCCAAATGTCGGATCGGTCTGAAACTACTCGCGATGATCCGAAAACAATCGTTAGTTAGGTCGATGTATAATTTAATAAACTAAGATTATGCAGTGATCCAAAGTTAATCTTAGTTTCTGATGCGAAAACACGCCGCTACAGTCTGTTCCGTGCTACCTCCGACCAGAATAATAATTTTATCGTGTAATATTTTTGTAAATATTTAGTAAAACATTACGAAGCCTGGAGCGCATTAATTTTTTCTCGTGATGTCAGGACATCGTCTGAATACAAAGAAGTATTGCTTAAATCTTAAGTCACTCTGCCATCGAATTGCAAAGAAGGCGAAGTCAGTGTTACGATAACCAAATAGATGATATTCTATATATGCATTTAAATACATACCTATATAAATATTTCTCTACACGCAGGCACAGAACAAATACGTGTACTGTACTCGAGAAAAATGGGAGAAATACAATTACTGCTATAACTTTTCACCATTAAGTTATACATTCCATCCTGGAATAGGAGGTGAGCCTGTTGCCATACAATAAGCACAAATCCAATAGCCAAACAGCTACTATTGAAAATTTCAAATGAGAAAATCCCAATCGCGGTAATACTTATTTTTAATAATATTAATAATATTTCTTATTCCAAATGTCTATCCTATGGAATACGAACGAGTGGTTATCCTTCGGGATCAGTGTCTGCGAACCGCTATAACGAGCATTTTGTTGAGAGTCCTGTAAATCCCGGGAATATGTGCCATTTGAATAGAATATGTGACCAGCTTAAATATCCTCGTATTTCGTCTACCTATCTA
Organism: Parelbella macleannani; assembly: GCA_018245755.1. Taxonomy (NCBI): domain Eukaryota; kingdom Metazoa; phylum Arthropoda; class Insecta; order Lepidoptera; family Hesperiidae; genus Parelbella; species Parelbella macleannani. Next base: position 8,009 of record DWEE01003979.1, read on the forward strand.
ATCTTATTGAACATTAATATACTTATAATTTTCATTATAACGTCACGTCAGGTCCCTTCCGGTGTAGGTAGAAAGCACCGAGTGCCATATTATACTCGTATCTCAATCCTTATAGACCTGACGTGTTACATTCATCACTTTCTTCATACACCCACAATTTCGGATACTTTTAACGCCCCAATCGGCTAGTATCTGTTCTATCGAATTATTTCTTTCTCCCAACTGTCAATGAATAATGAAATGTATCGAGATTTTTATCGTTCCTTATCGAATGATGATCTAAGGTAGTTATCGGCATAAATTTTAATTTTTCTAATGAGACAGCCAGTATTTTCTAATTAGGAAGCAATAAAAGAAAGTTGTATGGTCTTAACACGAGTAACGCTTTGAAATATCTGGCATTCATCGCGTAGGTGTCAATTTGACGGGATTCTGGTATCTTGGGTGTAATAAATAATAGCGAGATAGGCGCCATAAGGTTATACATCGCGTGGCAGTGGGTGGCGCTGTTCGGCGAGTGACGGATGATCTTTTGGAAGTATATAGCACGGAAAACGCAATGCAACTCCTTATTACATGATATTTTGTATGTGCCATGGAAATACAATGCAACTTCGTAGTACATCGTATTTTGTGAGTATGTAACATGGAAAATGCTATGTAACCCCTTATTACATGAGCTTTTGTAAGTATGTAACATGGAGAACGCAATAAAACTCCTTACTATATGGCCTTTTGTAAGTATGTAACGCGGAAATGCAACTCAACAGCTTGTTAAATGGTCTTTTATGTGCTGAAAAGTAATAACTATAGAAAATTTACGATCGTCTTTCTCACAATCTCAATAATTGCACATAACCAAATGCACGTGTACTTAAGTACGTAGGTACTCGTGAACTTATAAAAGATATAGGTAGCTACATGAACTATCAATTGAACTACATTTGTTTATATAGATATTTCCGTGAAAACACCACAACAACAATATATGTGAAGCAGATTTTTGGAATTTAGCGCTTATTACGTTTTTAATTTATCTTATCATTATCATCATCATCATCAAAAATATTACTGCTCGACCTGGACTTCATGCGAAACTGGTGTTGGACCTGTTGGGTGTACATCAAAGTTTGATATGAATATAACTAAATATAAATAAAAATAAAAAACGTAAAAAAAAAGAAAATAAATATGTTTGGCATATTTGATAAATATAATGAGACTACTTTAACATATTGCTCTCATAAAAGCATACATACGTATTTCACCTTTTCCACATTTATTAAAGTTACATATTATATACGAGTACATGCTCAATTCATCAATGGACCATGCTCATCTTTTAAACGGGCCTTTTATTAAAACATCTCCGGTTTGATTAAAGCAAGTTACTCTCTCTTGATAATTATCAGTTTGTGTCTCAACTAAGCAGTTATTGTTTGAGCGTTGTTGAATACGCCACTGCTGGTCAAGAGCTCTTTAAAAACCGTTAAACGCCTAAACAGTGTAGGTATATGGTCACGTATGTTCACATGTGGGCGATAGTGTTTTGTTCTCTATTATATTTGAAGATATTAGAATATTATTGAGATGCTTATTTAAATATAAACTCAGTGGGTTGTCTTTTAAATAGCACTTATTTTGGTTTGCTGTAGAATTCTTAATTCGTTAGCAATAAAGCTAAGTTGTTGGGATCTGTGCCCGGTGTATAGGCTCACCACCTATTTTGTGGTGGGACTTAAACGTCACTGGTGAAAAGTGGGAGTGTACTACATTCCCCTGCCAACCGTTTCTGGGATTACGTTTACGTTTGTAAAGCAAAGTTGTATCAAAATATGTATATCTTGTTTATTGACTTGTTGGCCGAGTGTGCAGGCAAAAGGAACTGCTGATCCGAAATAGAATGATAATGATTGATTTTGATTTTAAAATAGCACTCTATTTTCAATAAAAGAAATAAATAAATTATTTCATTATTGTTCCACTGTTGGAATATGAGTCTTCTTTCATAATGAGAGGGTTAAAGACTGTCTGTCACGT
>DWEE01003980.1:0-10046 GCA_018245755.1 Parelbella macleannani
ATTCAATTTGTAAGACAAGAGCGATATACATAACCATATTACGTGGTACAAAAATTACCCATAAAAGTCAAATTGCGGAGCATGATAAGATATTAATATGCTTGGCATTTTCTCATAATATTATTGATTATTTCTAGGAGAAGGTAGTGTTGCAATTAAGTGAAGAAATATTCTTAAAATCCATTTAATAAAGTTACTGTACAATTCCTTCGTTCGTCGCTTCCTCTTTCTAATGGACGCATTTATTGTCCCTTGTGGATGTTGTTTCGTTTAATAATAAAACACTGTGCTTAAGAACGTTCTTTAAAAGCTTCTATTTGTCATTTTCCTCTATCCGGTTATTCTTCGTTAATGTGGGCACATTGGCTTTTTTATATGAATCTTCAAAAGCGTTCAATGTTCCAATGAAACTACAGGGGAATGTGAGAACAAATCAATAGATAACACAATATTGATTTCATGTTTCGTTGTTTCGTGGCGTCGATAAAAGGAAAACAATGTCGAGGCCGGTGTAAATAACGGTGACGTAAGACGTGATCTCACAGCTGAGCATTACGCTGACATATCTCGTGTGTTGTGTGAAGATATTGCTTTTTTATTGAGTGAAGCGCAATATTTCACTGCTCAAATTACATATTTTGCTAGGAAGGATTTCGTTGGAATTTCTAGTGTTATGAACCCTGTTATTGAAATATTTAGAAGATCATTATACGTTTATTGCAAAAGCGGAACGTTTACTCGACGCCTAGTCATGGATAGCAATAATTACGTTAAAAGATCAGAAAGAAATATGGCGAATATATACGTGGAAGCCATAATAGTATAGATTTATAGACAAAGTATTTCCGTGAGTTTAGTCAAAGTAAATGATGTCGGTTAACTCTTCATAAATTTTATTTGAAGTGTTTCTTATCATGTATATAAATATTACCTTTACACGTTTATAAGATCTTCTGTCTTGAATCAGTCTGAACGTAAATATTTTTATTTTAACACGATTTGCCTTTCTAAAAATCTAAAAGTTCTAAAAGTTCGAAAAATTGGCTTCAGACTTGTGATCCAGGTACTAAATTACTAGATTATTTTCTAAAACGTGGTTATACACGGAGTAGCAGTTGGTAAGTAACATTGAAACGAAAATTTTATCAAGATTTGAGTATATTGAGGTTTCCAATTGTGTAGTTATAGGTTTTTTGCACAACTGGACTGCACAAAATGGTCTAAGGAATGAATTTTATGTTATCTTGAAATAGCAATTACGTGACGAATGGTGTAAGCTGGGCCGTCGTCACATAGTAATTATCTGGGAATTCAATTTGTCTCTGTTTATCCTGCCTTCCTGGGGGGATCGTGGTGACGATTCTCTTAATTGGAAACGCCTCGACCACGTGCCCTGTGACCTCTCTTTTCAGCTAGTATTAGAAAAGTTGCAAACGTGACTACATTCCGGGATGACTTGGATCGAAGCATCAAAGTTTGCTTTTTCATGTTATGAAAAGCGTTAATTTAAAATTCAAGGCGATATTTGATTTTGGTTATAGGATATATAAAAACGCTAAAGTTTTCTTATTAGATCAGGAAGTTGGTTACCGTTTTGGAATATAGATCTTATTATATTCGATAATCTTCCAATAGAAGAGCAATATCGAGGGTTAGAACACTGTGTGTTTTAGGCCAATTCGAGTCTTACAAGGAACCGTTCTTTTACAAATGATAACAGAAAGGAATAATGTAAATCCGTAAAAGGAAAGAAAGCTTAGTAAGAATGACTGAAAATTCGTGCATCTACTTTTAAATATGTTCATTGTTCACGGTCCAAATAATTTGACTTAAAAAATTGTCGTTTGACATACGTACATAATTTTCAGTGAACGGAGGATGCGTATCTCGCTTCATAATTGGATATCTAAATTTCTCAACATAGAAATATGTTGAGTTATTCCAGAGAATTTGATGACACTTACATAATTGAGAGAAATCTTTATTCAACGTAAGAAATACTGTAATACAGTTGACTTCCCATGTTTTTCAAACTTGCTGGTATCTTACACTTTAAATGTAAGCCATTTTCTTTTGTTATGGGCCAGACTGGTTCGGTTTATGAAATTGAGATGACTGAAGAGGCCATTACGTCGAACAGTTTTCCAACAAATGTCGCTTTAAAAAACCATCTATTCCGGAGAGACGTTTTAAACTCGCTTCATTGGAAGTCGATAGTATGATGAACTCATCTCTCATGAACTAACTGCGCAAGGGATATTAACTTGCAACTTACAAAATTTGGCAACCTATTTGATGATATCGCTATTTGCGAATTTTAATTTGGAATTATTAACTTCATTTGCAATGAAACCATTGAGTTTATTTGCCCAAAAAAATTAGTAATTAATTTTAATATTTTTGAAAATGAAGAACATATGTGGAGAGGGTGTTATTGCACTTATAGGGGAGGCCTATTAACAGTGGACTAATTGATGATGAATGATGATGACAGCAAATTGTGTTATCCCGTTAAAAGTTGCATTTTCGGATAACGGATTCCTTCGCAAGTGTATAATTTTGGCGTCTTTAAAATTATGTTATTGGTCTAATATTATTTGTACATATAAATATAAAGAGGCACGATTACCTATGTGAATATATATTATCAGGATAAAGAATGAAAGAATTTTAAACTACAACTTTTTAAAAATAAAAACTAGGCATAAGGGTTGAAATAATTTCAATCAAATGTTCCTTGATAAGTTTTTTGTATTGTATTTTTACATTTTTGATCGAGTGTCACCACCTTTCTCATATTACTCAATTTGGCAGATAAGGCAACATCTCCAAAATAAGTTTGGAAAGCAAAAGTTGACATTTTGACCAATTCTCGTCTGTTTGGGTTTGGCGCGACTTGGGGTGATTTATGTAGAACCGATATTCAGCATGTTGTCGTATTTCTTAATTTTAGATTTGCACACAGCATAAATACGGTTTCTTTTAAAGTGCTAGATTTAGCTATCGGTTATATCTTTATGTTAATAAATCGTAAATTTAAAAAAAAATGGTTTTACTCAAATTCGTTACCAAAAAATGAATACACTGATGGAATTATCATCTATACAAAAAGTCGACCGATAACCACATATTACTTCCATCAGTGAAAAATCTAAGTTACCATAAAGAAGTGACCAAAGTAGATTTTTTCTTTCAAAAACATTTGCTGCCGTTTATAAAGCAATTGCTAATATTATAACAGTATCCGAAATGAAATAAATAACTATTATACAACATTGACGTATTATAAGCCCCCACACTGCCGATTTCATAATGGTATCCGTATAATTAACTTACAGAAGAGCGGTTTGGATCCTTCCTCTCGTCGGGAACAGGAAAATTAACCGTGAATTTATCTCGGATTTGCAATATAGGCGAGAAACGGGAAAAGCTTATTTTATGCGAAGCGTAATGAAGCATCGACTTGGAGCGAACTACATTTAAAATGGGGTTTTCGGATAAATGAGAATTGAAATAATACTTATACTTATAGGAAGCTGATGTGTTAGTGATTATTGGAAGGGATTGGTCTTCAATTAAATTTCGTCGTATTTACAATGATACATTTTGGATATTTTAATTGGTTTAGCTTCATATTGAAGAAACAAAACGATACATTTAATATGGTTAAGTAGGCAAGCTAATTAACGTGCCTCCTAAATCAGACAATTGTCATGTAATTGCCTACTTCAGAATTGGATCGAGGCTCGAACATATCTATCGTATGGTAAAAATTAGATTTGAATGCTAACATTCCCACAAATACGGAAAGTTGATAATAAAATGCCATTATCGATGAATAAGGCCCTCTATGTAATACTGAGTTGGTAATGACATTAGTTGGCTGACCTCAACCTCAAGCAAAGAACGATTCGGTCAATTGCTTGATTGCTGATTCAACTTGGTCTTGTATTAACTGTATCCTATAAACGTTTGGCTATTTAGTAACGATTACATTGCGATATATTCTGTCTATATCATGAGGTTCTAGTATTAAGGGAAATTGGCTATAGAAATAAAGGAAGCGGTATAACTTGAAGGACTTGTAATTTCATTGTACTTGATTTCAGATGGAACAGTTCTAATCCGTCTTTGGATACCGATGCCTGGCTAATACTATTTCGATTGTTTCGATCCAATAGCATTCTATCCACAGTTGAATACAACGTTTTAGGAATTGTTACTTTATATTATTATTAATAATGACTTTAGAAGAAACACTATAGTTAGGTCTGTAAGGATAGAGACATGAGGCACTTGGTGCTATATCCTTACACCATGAGGTGCCTAGCATGGTTGTATAATAATAATTGCGTCAACTATTGTGGGAGCAAGAAGAGTATGACAGAAACGAGACCGTAATGTTTGTAGATAAGCAACATTTTCCATAAAGGCCATTAAGTTTCTAATCGTCACGCGGTTATCGGGACGAACGTGCCGCAAATGTAATAGCTCATTTATTGTCAGAATGTGTAGGATTGTTATTATCATACGTCAAATTTTTCAACGACTTGAATTCGAAATTCAATTACTGATAAATTTTCATCACAGTTGTCGTTAAATAAATTCCTCTTCTTTTTAATTTCTTCAGTATTCATTTTGTTCGAGTGTCTTATTGGTGCAATTATTAGCGATATTATCTGCTCTTTCTAGTCTCGTCCAGGACAAATATTTCTGCGAGTACTGTTTGTTTTTTGATTGAGAACGCTTGTTCGCTATAATATGTGATTAGGAAAATTATTAATTTGGATCTAAAATTGCAAGCTCCCCAGTCAGATTGTGTTTTTGTTTACCTAACAAGTACATATAATGTAAACTCTCTGAGGTCGTTTACAAATGGGAGCCTCATAGTCTTGACTAAGCCGTTGTCTGTTATTGCAAGTCCAGGCTTTGTCGGCTTAAATAGATTAGTGGTTTCTATGTCATCTGTATCTCACTAAGCTGAGTGTGAGTTCAAGGGGTTATTTTAAGTATTCAATAAATTTATCAAATTTGCTAGTATAACATAAAATGCAGGGTTTACAACTTGGCAGGGCATTAGCACCTTCACAATGGTACCCTTCAAACGCATCGTTGCGTAAATATTTTTGCTGCAATGCAGATTGTGTACTGCCTCGTGATGGAGTGGTTGCAAACACGACTACTGAATGAGAAGTCTTGGGCTCGATTTCCGAGTCGGGCAATGTTGGATTTTTATTCGATTGCTTTGTAGTGACTCGGAATCTGTTTTTGTGGCCGGTGTTGGATGTGAACATAACTGGTGAAACGTGGGAGTGCCCTTAATTACCCTGCCTACTCCCTCGGGGATTATAGACGTGATGTTACGAATTTTATTTTACACAGATTTATTTCTGCTTATATATGTACATTAAGCATTTACTAGCACACGACATTTGAATATACGTAGTCCGTACGTTGATAATTAATTTTCGCGGACATTGCATGTCATTCCATGTTTTATGTCCACTGAAAATATACATTCGAGCTTAAGATATAAGCTCCTACGTACAGTTAACTGTGTGCACATTATGTTCGTCTCTCGCGGTTGCTTCGGAGAGGGTTTGTCGGCTTTTGGGATTAGCGGCTTCCACCCCATCTCTCGCGCTGCGCCCAAGTTTGCCGTTTGTACATACTGAAACAGGTGGGTTTTATGCCTCACCCTAATTACTTCACTTGAGAGAAGCCCAGTATTTTTTAATGAACAACAGAGTACCGACTTTGTAAAGTACTTTCATTCAAGTCATTATCATATCATCATCAAGCTAAGGGACGGCTCAAATCAATGTTCCGACTGTCATGACCTCCCTACATTGACTGAAGAGATCACGAAAATGTGATCTTTGTCCATCATGACCTTACTTTAAATGTTTAAATAATATGTATAAATATAAAAGTAAGTTATTTATTATTATTTTAGTTTCAAATTCTGGTAAAAATCGATCGTTGTGATATCGGTTTTATTTCTCAAGTGTCGAGTAATAAGTAAAGTTATGAAACACGGTCTTAATATTATTACATTAAATTCAATAGCTAACTAATGCTTTCCTTGTGTGCGCGGTGACGTATGGATTTAGCTATTAAATATAGAAGCTTAATAAAACAAAACTAGAAAACCAAATATCTCACTGTCATTATTAACACTCGCATTAGTTCTACAAAAGTCTCGCATTACTACCACTAAACTACTGCTTCTACTAGTAAAGTTTGGGTAATAAGCTCCTCTGCCAAACTCTTCGGGGGATTACACACGTGATATTGTTATGTAACAAATCCGATAACATAACTCACAGAGATCTGTTCAACTTTAAATCGGATTGACCTGAGCTAAGTCAGATTGTGTTGAATACGCACGGCGACAGTAAAAAGAAACTTACGTGCGTTCAGCTGTAAATAAAGTTATGCAAAGTTATTTCACATGCAATATCTGATTAGAGACGTTGTTAACTATAGATAATTGCTATCGGATCGTTATGGAGGCATAATCGCTGATTAATTATTAACAACGTGGTGCACAGTCGATGTGCTCGGTCGTCCGATCATCGTAATTATATTTGATATTGAGTTTGATGTAATTGCCCGTTTAAACAAAGTTTATGAAAGCATTTCAATTGAAAGCTGGAGTCGCCTTTCAATTAACCGATGGCATCTAGATATACATATACATATAATTAAAATGTTAGAGTACTGCTGTTGGCCGCCCATCAGGGAAAAACTTCTAGATAGATTTCAATTGAGTATTCTATGTTTTATTTCTTAGACACGTGATCTTTATGTAAAAAAATATTGTGATATCTTCATTTCATGTTAAGTTTTGAGAATAATATTGTTTACAAGACCTTTGTTAGGAAAGTACGTATATTTTGCTTTCCGATCTTTAAGATGTTTTTTTCACTGCATATAAAATACGCCGTTAATAAGCTACGCAAACGAAGTCGTGGGTATTAGTTAGTGCTTAATGCTAAGTACGATGGTTTGTATAAATTCGTAATGTCATTAAATCACCGTTGCTCATGTCAAATCATTATGACATGGAAACATATTCTACTGGGCCCGATAGGTCATTGGATAAATTAATTGAAATTAATTTGCTACTGTATGTGAATAAATCCAGCATTTTTTGTGATTTTTTTCTCTATTGTTCAAGGATGAAATGCTAGAATATTTTTGGGATGTGGAATTTTTGCTTAGCTTGGGGTGTGGCCTCTTAACTTGCACTTGTTACCAGAAATCCAGTGACAAAATACTTTTTATATAATTAGATAATGGCCGGATACTTCTCGTACTTGCAGTCATCGACGGGCAATATGAACAAAATGAGATATCAATTTAATATCCATAGAAAAAAGCGTGGTAAAAAAGAAGTAGAAGTAGCACGGCATGTCCATAAGGATAGAAATGTTAGTCACTCTTTGTTTTCTGCCTACCTTGCAAGGGACCGGGCTTAATGATAATGAATGAATGAATATGGTAATAATAATGAACAACAAAATATTGCATACGTGTCTATAACAAATTCGTTGTTAAAAGCATTAATTCGCCTTGCACGTGGTGAACGGAAGCTATTGTTAATATATGTATGTAGATTTGGCTATAGTAGGGTGAGTTTAATATTACACTGTTTCGAATATATTCTAACTTGCACGTATAAATTAACTTTACGGTTACATTATCGCAAACCGCATAGCTTCACTAATGCGAAAATTTGAACGCGGAATTATACAGCGGCAATAAATTGAGTTATGCAAATCGGTTGCAGTCCCATTTTGTGATTAGAACGCTACAAATCAAAATGGCGGCGCACTCGTTGGCCGGTGATTCATTAATGACGTCACGCGGCTGATGGATGCCGCTGAATTAAAATTAGTTTTCACTGGTCTACATTGCTCAATATGCAGATTTTGGTGGTGATAGCGTCCACCGTGTAGCTTCGGGTGTGTGTAATATGTTTAGAAAGTGAAAAATAGTGTTAATGCGCTGTAAGTACTGAAGCATTAATTCTTTACAATAGTTTGAGTTCTGACAAATTAAGCAACGCTTAGAAGTGAAAATAATTTAAGAAATCCAGAAAGACATCGCACGTAAATACCATCTAACGTAGAGTTTAATGTCCAGTTTAGTAAACCAGTTAAATAAAATGAATCATTAATTGTATGAGTGACACATGTTTTTTTATAATTAATATAATATATTAAAAATGGATTCACTTTATTGTTAGAAGGGTGTGTTAGTATACATAGCTCGTGTCACCTATAGATATCTACAATCTACCTCGAGTATAGGGCATGAATAGGGTTCAACGCAACATTATTATGGATTCATTCGTCAATTCCTTATATACTAGTTATCTTCAATTCTGATAGTGACATGAGATTTGATGACAAAAAAAAACAAAATAAAAGTTGTCATTACTTTTTCAAGGTCTTAAACGGCTATTATGTCCTACATGTCCTACACCCTGGGCACGTTATCAGCATAACATCGGTATGAACAGAGTGTTTTAAGTGATACACTTAACCGTTTCATTACCGTGCTGTAAGAGAATAGTTCGTTGACTCCTAAGCTTCCCAACTGTCCTGTTGCTGAGTTGTGGGGATCGTTGAACAGCTCTATTATTTATCTTATACTGAGGTTTTCGTTAGAATCGGTGAAGTGTCTAGGATATCAGTCTCTCTTATCTAAGTTCTCTATCAAGTATTCGTAGTAGTTCTCAATTGTTTCTTTCTCAAAGAGATTATATTTCTCTATTTACAATTTAGCCATCGCTTTCATAATAACACATAGGTAATCGTCATAGTTTTTTTTGTATAGGTACATATTCAAAATGGTCGTCAATAGTCGAACACAGTGCGGTCATTGCGAGAATTGATTTTTTATGACTTTATATTGCTGGAATATTAATATAGTATACGAATAGATTAATTTAGTTTGCCATCAACAGTTAACAAAAAATGGCAGTTGTTATATAAAATTAAAAATTGTGCGCTTTTGTGGGTTGTTAGTCGCATTTAATTTCGAAATCAATTTGTCTAAACGGATTAAACAGGGTTGGGGAAAAAACGCGAAACTGCTCAAATCCGTTAAATTAATAGCGAAGTGTGCCTGTCGCGGTTTTATAGAGATCACACCGTGGACAAATCCGCTCGGAATAGAGACAAAACTGTTTTATCCTATTAAAGGATTCCGCGTATGACGTAGTGTGGCACGATTAAATACTAGCCAACTGCGCTATAAACCGTTTTACATAATGGTCGTTATGTCTATGTCCCGTACTGTTCCGCGTTCGACTCTGTCGGGCAGACGCTTGTGAATTTAAGTAGTGCGCTGAATCTTATTGCGTAGTAGTAACTTAAAAATGCTGTTCAATGAAAACAAAGCTTTCTTATTATTATTGTTATTTGTATTTGGATCTAAAGTTTGTCTAATTTCGATTCGGTTTATCATATCACTGACATTGTCTTGGGAAATTTTTACACGTCCTTTAACTACTTCCGTTTTTTCATTATGAGAATATCAGATTATACAGATACGCACTGTACGGTCAGCGGCAGTTTTCTTATCTTAGTAACAGCCTCTATACATGGAAACTTTACTTTTGTTTGTTCTTTCGGCAATCGGAAGACCTATACACGTTTTTTAATAATCGTCATCCGACATTCAATTTTATCTACTACATTCGTTTATTATTCGTAATTCACACAAACTGCATTAGTTAAAGTGTACAAGTTAGTTAGTTAAAGTCATACAAAGTTCTTCATTCATAGTGATCAGTTAGGTAGCTATGGACAGGTGTTTGTTCGTAATACAAGCAAATATATGGGACGAATGTATATGAGTATATAGGCTCGTGGTTTCGGCGATACAAAGCGAAACCGCGCCTTCAACATCTATGGATAATGCGATTACTTGCCGGCGAGTATCGCATTTGCCGAGCGCAAGGTTGTCTATAGCCAGTCATGTCAGAGCTATTTGAACTTTCTATTTAGTTAATCATCAAACTACCAATTAAT
>DWEE01003981.1:0-10045 GCA_018245755.1 Parelbella macleannani
GTTCCCCTGAAAATTTGTACTGTCACAATTTTATTGTTGGTGTACAATAAAGAATAATTGTATTGTATTGTATTGTAATGTTATCAGTGTTATGTCGTGTTATTACATTGACCTATAGTTTAATAAATGTCATCAATAAACCTATTATTGTAGTCTTATTCCAGATAGGTTACAGATGACCTAATGTTACTTGGTTATGGTAATGTTACCTATAAAACAAGTGACGTAAAAAATATTCAATTTTAGGACGCCTAAAAATAAGTAATTTATGAACTGCATAATATCCTGGAATTTTCGTAACGTTCCTCAAAGATACTCTCAGGCTGTAAACAGAATACTCAAAATAAAACGACCAGCACCTGCTGTTCCTAGCTAGAAAGCTTCAATGAATACATAAAGTGCATTAAACCAGTATAATATGAATAAACCTAGTTACATTGCTGAACATTTTATCCAAAAACATCATTTATATTGTCAATATGTTTAGTGATGGATGACTGCGAATCTGTTTATTCTTACAGGAAAATTATAGACAATTCTTCAATATCTGCCTTTAGGGAATACCTGTCAACAAATTACTTTCCAATCCTTATTACAATTTGTGCGACCGTGTCGACCTTGCTGCATTGTGATAGTGATACACTAATAAAGCTTGATTAACAAATACGAGCAAGCCCTTATAATATTAAACATCAACTAAAGTGATATTGTATGGAGGTAACTACTATAATAAGCGACTTTCCTAGATTTCTTCGTTTCATTTCTTATCGTTGTTTTTTTGTCGAAAAAAACTTACATTGTCACAAGATATTTTATACTTCCTGCAAATAGAGTAGCAGCTAGTGTTTACTGAATAGATAGCTCTTGTTCTCAGTCATGTGATATTCCGGTCACGGAGAGAGCCACTCTCCAGGTCCAATTTGTATTATGCAGGCGGTGCACCAGATCAGTCTACACCATTGGAATACGCTGCACGATAATATTGTTGCATGGAATTATTTCCTGATTTTATGCTGACATTTGATTTATTATCTATTATTATGTTATCACGCCAGGCTCATGACAAGGTAAGCAGAGGGCTCTGAATGTTAAATGTCTCTATTCTTACATCTGACTCACTATCTTCATCATTGTCAATCCTGCCTATCTAATCACTATCTACGGCGAAGTAACAAATATAAAAAAAAGGCCTTGACTCCCGTTACAAATAGCTTATGCTTGTAGTTATTTGGTATTTTTAGCAGTTATTTTATCGCTGAAGGAGACAAACAGAGTGCAAAGATTAGTGTCGTTAAGAATATTCAACAATGAAATTGAAAAAGAATCATATAAAAATATATGAATCATCAGACATGCAATTTTTATCTGCAACGAACATACTTAAGATACATCAAGGACATTCCAACCAAGTCCTTCGCAAACAGTACGTTGTTTAATTGTCTATGATTTACTATCACTACTAATAATACAATAACACGTAGTTACATCCATAACATGAAACTAAACAACAAAATAATACAATATACATGAGTATTCCTATTACGTGGTAGCTGTTTTATTCATTAACACAGCTACGGATTAAAACATCTATGGATATATCAGAGGTATTTCTGTATGTATTATGCACTGAAAGCACGATAGACGTAGTAAGTATTGATACTGGCTTCCAAATAAATATCGAAAAAGTGAAATCAGTAGCCACATTTACATATATTTTAGCGCAATGTTTATGTAAAATAACCAAAAAATTTACATTTTATTGCGAATGTTACATACATAAAATGACTAAAAGCAAATGATGCGTTAATTATAATATTATACAATATAACACAACATGTATCAAATCATTTATTAAATAGCTTTCATTTCATCTCTTTAGTGCATTTGAACGTAAGTTATTTCATTCTCGTTAATGTGAAAGTAACAGTAAATCATTTAATGCCCTTAGTATCAATGAACAAAGATCGTATAGTTCTGTTAATCCTTAAACTATACGGAAAAACGTTAATTTCATGAGTATTGATATTTAAAAGAGTTCTAAACAAGTCGATTAATTTAAAGAGGAAGTTTAATAAACCTTTAAAAGAAGATGTTGCAACTCGCACTTAATAATTTCATGAACATGAAACATAATATGGCGGTTTCATCTAATATTATACATACCCGAAAAGATCCTCATTATGCGAGGTCATCCCCAAAAACAAGGTGGAAAATGTCCGCTGAAAGTAGATGAAGCTATTTCGAAGCGTTCGGGACGCGCGCTGAATACAAATCTGTGGATAGATCAGCTTCTACTATGCATGGGCAAGAGCGCTGTGGACTAGGAATAATATTAGGACTCGGTCCTAGCTGAAAGTTCGTTTGTATAAATGTTTAAATAATTGTAAAGTTCCTTCAATGCGTGAAATCAATTGGAGAGAGAAAAATAGTGATAGTGATAAGAGCATTGTGTTGTATAAAGGTGAAAATACTTTTTGTATACATTTTACATAATTGTGACAATTAGTAATTATATTTTAGTAATTATGACACTTCATTGTGTTTTTTATACCAAAAATGGCATATTGATATCATTGATAATTTTTGTTCACTCCAGGCCGTATCATGAACTGCCCGTATCATGAAATGTACCTGCCGACTCATAGTAACCAATGACGACAGTAAAATGGTAATGAAGCCAATCAAATTAGTGATAAAATATTACAAGTGGTGAAGCTATAATATGAGTATAACATTTTCATGTCACTTGCGGAAACAGAACACGTCGTGGATGTATACAATCGTATTATTAGATGATGTGCCTTTTGACCTCAAGCGGGTTAAGATGAACCCTGATAAATAATGCATGGAGCTTCTAAATGTGGGCAAAAAAATATCTAGTGCTAGTTAGTTTCGGACAGCAATAGATCCTTCCGTTAGGTATAAAGAGTTACATATTTCTTTCTTTTTTTTCATGTCTTCTCTCTCTACAGTTTGTTATGCAGAGATCGTTATTTGGCGATGAAATACCACTTTTATGTTATTTTAATTTTTATAAAATGAATATCTTATTCTTCCTCTATTGCTATTGAAACGCCTAAGATTTTTTTTTCTATGGAAATAGTATTATTTGATGCTAAATTAGTGTCCGTAATCCTAATGCGGTTACTGAAAACAAGTGATGTTTTAGGTAAAGATATAGAAATGGAGTTGGATAACAATTCTTAAGCCTCATAGGAGATGTTAAAGATGCTTTAAAAGCGTCCAACAGACAGCTTAGATATTGGCTGTCCAGACTTCATGTAGAGACTCTAGGCCCAGTAAGGGGACGACAAAAGGTCATAGACAAGTAGGATAAGACAAATTGATCCGGTTCTTTATAGCGTTATAGATAACGAGCGAAACATTGTAATATTTATATTTTTCCTTCTAAAAATAATTCGGGCTTTTTACGAAAATCAACTTGATATACAGGTGTGCCGCAAGGGAGATGAGTAGGAATAAAAATGTCGAATAATACAAAGGGAAATCTTGAAAAAAATCAACATTTCTTAGAACGAGTAACCATGGGAAAACTAATTCAATCACGCTAGTGTGTTCTCCCTCAGGAGTCAACATTGGGGTGAAATTTCTTTATTTCTTCCTGGAGTTTTGTGATATCAATTGATACAAATCGCTGTAGGGCCGGGATGAGGTAAGAAAATAATCTTTTTGATTTATGGCTTACTTACGTAATGATGCGCAAACTTTTCATCTTAGTTATCTGGTAAGTGATGTTTGTAGCGGAGTGTAGCTAAAAGTTTGTCCATAGTCTTTGGAACATGGTTTAATATTTAAGGAATTTCTTCCATAAACAATATATTTTATTGCGAACCCAAGGTATTACAGTATTCAAGATTTTACATAAATTAGCTCTTTCTTTTACAGATCTTTCTTAAAAAATGTGACTGATTTCTCTTTCTTACACAGATGTACATATATATATTTATCAATATATCATCACCTGAATTATTCACGATCACTTTGTCTAGCAAGTTGGCACCACTTTATTTTGTTCGCAATATCATTGTTAGCAGGACATAATATGTGAGTACTCGTATTTGACTATAATATAACTATCTGCTCAGATGCTTACAGTTATTACTACTGTCATAATTATTTCTGCGATTAAGTCTTTGATGTTTTTAAGTTCGGTTTTGAACGCTGTAATTCTCATCTTGATCTCAGAAACAGTTTAAGTTCAATTTGTTATTATTATTTTACAAAATAAATTATAAACGTTAGACTGTTTGATTGTGTCTGATAGCAGAAGCTATATCCTCAGAAGACGGGTCACCTGTTTCGGAGTGGCGTGTAAATAAATTACCCGCTATCGGATATCCGCACTTCAACGCGTTAGGGACCCCTGACGTAGCTGAAAGGTTGTTTGCTTCGGAAGAGAGGTTCGGGTACCTTGAGTATATGGAAGTGCCGGAGATAGGTTAAATGAAAAGTTTATGGAATTTTTGCGAGGACGAATTTTTTTTGGGATTATTTATATATATTCTACCTCTATTAAATTGGTTGTCACCTCCTGTAGTATATATTTCCAAGACGGGTAAGTCCTTCAGAAATGATGTATACCACTATAGAATTTTCACTCGCCTTTATAACCCCTGATGGAGGCAGAATTTGCAATATACTCACTCTCTATTCTATAGTGGTAGGTTATATACAACAGGTGAAGCGTAGCAGTGGGCTACACTGCTCTGCCTTTCACTTCGGGAATACAAGAATGGAGAAAACAAATTCCTGGAATAAGATTCTGAAACAACGTGTGAAATGAAATAAATTTAGTGGATTTAGATGTGTTGTTACCTATGCTTTATGAAAAAAAATGTTTGCTTGTACGAACGAAAAGGGCGAGTGAGAAACAATTTCCTCCGGGGGTGTGACGGAAACCAATCAAGCATTCGGTCGTGTAATTGGCCGTAGCCCTGCAATTGGTGCTGCGATAGTAAAAATTGGATATCCGTCGTTCGAAGAAGTAGCTGCGATATTTAAAAGTAGATTAATCAAAATGATAATTCAGAAGCCGTTGAGATATTTGTAGGCTCAAGATTTTAAAAATAGAATACTCAAAACTCAGCGAAGTAAATTTATTGTTATTATGGTTACAATTTATTAAAAGAAGCAAAAATTTTTTCTACAAAAACATTTAAGATATCATCATGCAATACTAATTGAAATTAAGGTTGTTGTCGAGAACGCCATACCTCCATTACTAGTTGTTAGAAGTATTTCAAAATATATTCCGTTTGCCTTCAGCAGTTTCAGGTCTATACACAATACTATACAGTAGGTAACTGAAGAAACAGCTTACCATATACGGAAAACTTTCAAACTCATCTCATCTTCTTTACTGTATTTGTTGAAATCGCCCACTTCGCTGAATATGAAGCTCCTAAGACTAATAGAGAAAATTAAATCACTTTAACTTCAGTAACTGGTGAAACGTGGAAGTATACTGTACTCCCCTGTTTACCCCTTCGGGGATTACAGGTGTGATGTTACGTTTAAATCAATTTATTGACTAGCATGTTTATTGATGTGTTTTATCCCTTACATCAATGACATTTGTTACATCACTTGTATTCTATGGAATTTTTCGACATTATTTAAGTTGTTTTGTATGTATACAAATTTTAACAGTTGTTCTGTTTAAATAAAATTTCACCTTTAAATAAGTTTTCTTTAACGTCTTCCTCCACTTCGAATTGTTTCTGGAGCACTAGTTAACTGTATCTGCTATTACGTTTATAATATTTAACCTTGCTCAACGCGTTACTCACCACTAAGAGACTTCCTATGTAATACTCATATCCATAATAGATTAATAATATAGCCAAGTGATAGATCGTCGCAATTAAATTGCAATACGATATTACTGTCATATTTCATAAGAATTTGGTTTTAATGTTTGCTATCAAACTACACCTTACTACAAAGTTGAAATTAAGTTCTCGGATATGATTGTGAATCATTGTTTCTTTGTCAATGGAATAGGCGACGTAAGTCGTCTATTCCATTGACAAAGAAACTAATGTTAAAAGTTGGATCCTATTTACAAGTATTGCAAGTTCATTCAATGTCCACAATTTTGTGTAACAGCGGAGTGTCGAATTTATAAAAAGAAGGAACAAAGTAGAACGAATTCAAAAATTACCCATATCCGAAAAAGGAGGCTCATTTACAATTGAAATTGAAACGTAACTGTTTACGAAACATTTCATAATGCAATCGACTGTAGGTAAATCACGTTTTTATCTTGAAACAATATTTTGTATCAGCTTAGTAGAGGCGCCCGCGAAATGAAAAAATATACATACTTCAGATCTTGTATCGAATTCCATCCGGGATTACAAGAGCCATTTGCATAAAGGAAACGATTTTGATCCTTCGGCAGCAACGTTTAAGACTGAAGTCGTTCGCAATATTGTATTTGTTCCAAATATTAATACACGATTTGCTGCGGCTAATACAAATGATATTTTACCCTCTGACTTTAGAAATAGAGTCGATTTAGATAGCTTTTGTAAAGTTGCTTTCCAGATGGATGCCAGATACAAGTCTCCCGATGAATGGGAAATTAGATCGTGGAACGCGAGTGGAAGCGGTATTATAATAGATAGGATTTTCTTACAAACATAGCAAAACAATATTTTTTCTGTTGCTTTCTATTCCGTTTTGTTTTTACGGACGATTGATGAGAAAACGATTGATGTTACTACATTTACAGTAGACAAATGATTCGACGAAAAATGAATAAACCGACATGTAGTAAGGCAGATAATACGGCTATGGACACATTTTTATACACATTTGATTGTAGACATATCATGAAATGTGTACTACAGTTATTAAAACAAGTTTGTTATGCAGAACAAATCTACAATTTAACAAAAAAAAGCTCTGTTTTATTAATAACTTCGTTCTATCTGATATATTTTGCGAACCTAAGGATTCACCGTTTGAGGAAAAGAATATTTAATATTGGCTCTAGCCCACTGAACTGTAATCCCCCTGAACGAAATATATTTTTATCCGAAGCCAGCCAGTAATAGAAGATTAATATTTTACTTGGAGATTACGGAATCTAATATTTAACTTCCAATTTTTTTTTGTTATGACGTAATTTATTTTAATGACAATCACGTGGTAAATGATTTAAATATATTATTGACTTGGCTTCAAACTATCGCAGCATAAATATAGCTAATTGTGTTTTTTTGATAGTTACTTAGAATTGTCACAGATAAGACAAACTTAGTCTGTCTTAGAATGTCAGTTTTTGCTCATAACCATTCTCATTTACTCGTATGTGCCATGTACCGCTTATTTGGAAGAAGTTCTTTGTCTATTAAACCATCTGCTAAACCATTATAGGTGCACGATTACACGTGTACAGACGTGAATAGGTATATTTGATACATATAGATTTGAGCTGCTGAGCACAAGTCTCTCCCATAACTACAAACAGCCTTGACCATAGGTAGGTACTCCTCAACGCCGAACCAGTGTTTATTGGCAAAGTTAAGTCTCCACCAGCTTATTTCAGGATGTTAATTTCGGATTTTAATATTATTTCTATACAATTTTATTGGCCTTTTCAGTTTGTTTGTTAAGCTGCCGTAATTTTAGGTAATAATCACACAGTTAATTGGACTCCAATACAATGAAAAAACGAACATTTATCGCAACCCTTATCGCGTCCTGCTGATGTGATCTCACAAAAAAGGAGTAACTACTTACATGCCTTCATATTATATAATTTCATTGGGTTTATCATGACCTTCCTCTCGTTGCTAGCTTCTATGGACGTCCGGGCACACATTGTTTTACTTTACTAACGTCTTCTTGTTCTCTTTAGTTACTTTTACGCGTTATTTATGTTCTTAATTTAAAAGTTTTATGCTTCTTTTGTACAAATGGGCTATACAGATTCGTGTTTAGTAAGACGTTCCCGGATTACTCGGTTTTCCTATTAAAATTTAGTACTCCCGCACACAGAGAGAGAGAGACTAGACTCTACGCAGTTTTGCCTATAAATTTGTACGTGAATATGAACCGAATAACAAAGATATTTAATTATTTCACGATCGTCGACGCAGCGCGCAGTACAGGTTCTAATTTTGCGTTCCAATTTATTAGATTCGGTGACGCGGGAGATTCGTTAAACCGATGTTGGACTGTTTTGCGCTACGGCCGCCATATTCTGGTGAATCATAATACTCGTAGAACGTAGTTTCACTTAATTTTTAATACTGTATCCAACCTTCACTGATCACATAGTAGCGGTACAAACATAATGTTACGCAGTTTTACAGAATAGGAACATAACCATGTCCGTATAACTCCGAAGGGGTAGGGAGAGGAATGTAGTACACTTCATGATTCACTAGTTTCGGGTCCCACCATGGGTATAGGGATATAGGGATCAGCCTATTGCCATATACTGGGCATAAATCCAGATATCGATCTACTACTGGGAATAGCAATAGCAACTGTACCTTGACCGGGGATCGGATTCAGCTCCGATCAACAGTTGTAATTGCAACTACTCAATCAACGAGAAGGTCAATAGCACATAATTATTTACTTTCATATTTCCCACTATTTCGTCCCTGTTACTTTAATCGAAATTTTCGTATCTATATTTCCGTCTATCAATTCTGTATAGATATGTCGTTTACAAAATACTTGATAACAAAATATATATACCTACAAATGTACTGGGAAATCAGTGTTACATAAACCAGGCAATGCGTTAACCGACTTCGGGATCGAATCCAGGACTCATGATCAGCATGATCTTGAAGGTGCAAGCGCGACTAGCAGACGATTGAACATTGAATTTAATTGATTAATTAATAAATTGAATTCAATAATAAAATTGAATTTGAATTACTGTTATAATTAATAAATAATAACTAACTTACACAGCAAGCACACAGCAAGTTTCGGACATCTTAAACTTATGTATGATTGTTTAGTGAAAATGACAGAACAAACAATATTCTCTCCCGTGTCGTTCCTTCATTACAGAAGGTCGTGTGACGTATCTCTGAAAGTGTTTCGTAGCAGTATCACATTACCTAGAGCGTGCATACCTTTCAAAGACACCTGAAATATATTTTAATGGAACAAAACATGAACTATTTCGTGCTTTGCTTCAAAAACATTTCTGTTATATTGTTTCCGTTTCCGTCTTAGTTGTATAATAATTTGTATCTCAATGTGGTTGATATATTTGAGCGTGAACAATATCGCTTCGACGTAGCTCGTGTTAATCAGAATACCACTGAACAGCATGTGCAGTGTGAAACGCGGCAATTACCTCAAGAGCACCATGTCACATATCCTGCTAACACCATGCTGAATAGGGCTGTTCCCATAGAGCTATCGACGTCGATTTTAATATTGTGCTATCATCTGGACATTATTAATTGAGTGCTGTATACCTTAGGTGTGTGAAGTCTGCCAGCCCATCCCTTCTTAAAGGACTTATCCCGTTGGATATCATGCGTAATTGTAGAGTAATAATAATGATATTTATTTGTACCAAACATCAAGCCCGTAATCCGCAAGTAGGTAGGTAGGTACACCAATTATGGTTTACGTTCTACCATTGAAAAGGGGGTAAGCTACTACTAGGAAATTCAGTTTAGGAAAAACCCAATAGTATCAGACCTGGATATCTAACCCAGGACCACGCGTTCAGCGATAGCGCTTGCAACCACTAGACCAACAAGACAGTCATATTTATTTATATTTTATCGATATTCTTATTACTACAATACAGAGGACATCACTAGTGAAAAATTTCTGATATTTGCTGTTCACGTTCAAATAAGTCTCACGCACAGATGACGCTCACGCATGAATATAGCTTCTAATTACAATAAGGTTTAACGGCGTATCGACGGCGCCTTTATTCTGTTAAATCAAACGTCTATTGCAATAGTGATATACAATGAGGTATTCATACGATAAAATAAAATGTCTATTTCAATAACATAATATACAA
>DWEE01003982.1:0-10045 GCA_018245755.1 Parelbella macleannani
GAGGTGCGCGCCATGGATTTGAACCCAGGATCCCCGGAATGAGAGGCTGGATTCTTAACCACTAGGCTACCACTGCTTTTAGAATTATTATTGTTTAATTAGAATAAAACATAACGCAACAATATGCGTCGCAGGTTCGTATATTATAAATACGATAAAACAAAAATATTGATTATTTCAGTTTAACTATATAGGAAGCTAGCACTGATACTGTTTCAGAAAACATTATACACACTTATACGAGTATAATTTTATACATACGATAAGTAAAGCTGTGTTAGAAAGGCACCGCTCTTCGAGATAAACAATCGTTAGAAAATGGTACACATTTTCATGAGTGTACGTGATGATATTTTTAGTGTCCGCAAGTGAACTCGTATCTGTTTGTGTGTTCACGTAAGTACGTGTATTTTAAACAAAATTGTATACATTTACGTGGAAAGATTCAAATAAATAGAAACACTAAATATTGTGTGTCAAAACACCTTAATTCTCGTTATAATTGGAGGAAAGCGTTTGAATTTGATAATATGTAGTGTGTGCATATGTTATTGATTCAACTGAATATCTCGACTGAGATGCATTTTTCGTTTATGCTATATGACTATACTTAATTCGATTATGTCATTGTAACAATTGTCAATATACGAGTATATAAATATATATTGTTCTGCCGGATTATAGCTTCTATCTTTAGCAAATTAACATGTAAAAATTCTGTTTGAATTGCAAATCATTGTTTTATGTAGGGTATTTTTAATATCTTCCAACTTTTAGAGATTCATTTTCTCATAATCGACCCCTAACGCAAACACATTGTCCGATAGTAGGTCGTACCAGAGCAAAATATATTTGGTTAATAAATTAATGGTTTACTTGTAACATACTGAGAGATTTAAAAATGAGATTTCTAAGTTTCTTATTTATATATCCAATTTGTGGGTGCCACATAAACCTTTGTCACCGATTACACCGAGATACATAGTTCGAAACTACGCTACTTATTTTGAACTAGCTGCGCCCGCGACTTGCTTCGCGAGGGTTCATTGCATTTTTTGGTTATAATTTTTTTTATACGGAACCTTAAAACTTAAAAAAAAAACTGAGTTACTTCTCATAACGTTAGTTATCTGTCAGTGGAGGTTCGGTCGAAATTGGCTTAAGCGTTTCGACGATTACCCAGAACGAACAGACAGACAGACAAAGATTTATAAAACGGATTTCGTTAAAAAATTACTATTTTGATACTACAAAAAGACATTTCAATTTAATGTATATGTATAAGTAGTCAGTTTATGATCTTATTTGTTACTAATAGAGTTAATGCAGCTTATAAACATCTGTATTAAATAGAATATAGGATTAAAGTCCAACAGATGGATCATGACCTAAGCGGACCACAGATTAGTATAGCGGGGTCAAAGGTTGTGTCGTGTTTATTAATATATTCAACGGCAAATCTCTTAAGATTACGCCAGATTCCTTACCGGATAGGTAGATAAGTCCGAGTACCTTTATCCTCTGACCTGAATTGTGAAATGTAAAATAAAATGTAGTCACTGGTATTGTTCCCTGTTTAATTTCTTCCATTAAAAACACCATTCACGAATATTTGTCAAACTTTTCTGTTGCGCAGCGCTGTTGCAGGCGATTAAAAACAATATTTTCCAGCTTTAAACTTTTGGCACAATAAATCATCCAAGTTAAGATATTTTCCCTGCAGTTGGATTACATATGGCTGACTATTTTCAAAATTTAGTGATGCTGTTTTGTCACTTGTTATATTCTAAATTTATGAGAGTATGAACGAATTATTCAAAAGGATTGTTGGCGATGTAAATAATTTTTACATTTGATCTTAAATGTACTAGATTACTCTTTTTCTTCTGGTGATATCCTTTGCTGTAACGGTGAAAACGAAACTTCGCAAGGAATATATCTTGGAATTTGAAAAAATAATGTACGTATGTACATAAAAAGCTCTTGCGGGAAATTATTTTAAAGATCAGTTGTAAGAATTTAAATATTTTTTAAATTCAATACAAAAAAATAAATTAACTGAATTTCGAAGTTTCTAGAGAATTATTTATGTTAAGCGTGTAATGTCTCCAATAGTAGATTATGGGTTTAACCCTTCTCATTCTGAGTGGAACTTCGTGTCCAACAGTAGAATGATAAAAATTGATGATGACAGTGATGACGAAGCCGTTGGTTTTTAAACTATTGGTTTTTAAGAAACAAAAACCCCTCAGTCATTGTTTTCCTAGTATTAAAGCTGTAAGATAAAGGTATGCGGTATACGAGTAGGAAGGAACAGAGGAAATTTCTTTTTGAGGTAAAACGAAGCGTTTATCTTTGCATTTACCGAGACTTTGCCTTTCTGTTATGTTCTTTGTCTTTTTATCTTAAGTTGGTTGTTAAAGAAATTTAATATTTGCAACAATAAGAGTTTCCCTAAATTTTTGTTGGAATTTTTACGTATACAAGACTGTGAGTCCGCAATTTGTACTTGATGTCGGTTTAGTAAAAATATTATTGGTTATGAAATGGACCACTTAGGAAATTTTTCTTTGTAAGATCTAAGAAGTTGTTGTTTTGTGCCAGTGGGCAGACGGGCTCGCGCTAATCTGGTTTTAATGAAATCTCTCATTAAAAAGGTTTTCTTATACAGATTTTTTATACTTTAAATACGCATCTAGCACATCGATTATTCTGTACTAAGCGGTTACTTTAGTTGTCTATGACTGTGTTTTGAGATAGGTATTGGATTCTCGATGGATGATGTTATTTATTGTTAGTATGTTTGCATGTGTGCTTACGTTTCTCTGTATGTGTGTGTGAGTACAAGTTTAGTTTTAATATGTACTTCCTTTATATCATACTAAATAAAAGAGGTTATGAAACTCGGAGTAAATAAAAAAAATATTAATATGCAAATTATGAACTTAAACTTAATCAATATTACATATTCCTTCAAGATTTGTGAAGGGGTAATGCCTAGTAATAAATTAAATACGAATATGTAGGAATAACAATAAATATTCAATATTTGATTAATTTAAAACCTTAATTAAGATCGATAACCCATATGAGTTTGAAAACCCTAGCTGAGTTTGAAAACCTTAGGAGTCGAGGCTAAATTATTCTAGACATGCCTCTTTCAACAGGATATTTGAAACAAGAAATCTTGTTTATATTTATCTTAACAAAACCAGCATCCATGCCCAACATTGTTTCTGAGTATATGAAAATCTTATATTACAGTAGCTCCCGAGGCATCAATCATTCAGTATGGGAATTTTGATAAATATATCCTAACATTTTTTTGTAATATTCTGTTACGCAACATAAGTCGATGGAGAACCATATTTTTACATATTATAACATAAGGATGAAGGATCTGTGAGAATAGATATATGTACGTACATATTTGGCTATCACCACCTTCTACCTGAGTCGTAATGGACTTAGCGTGACGATGATATAATCGTCAGTACACTGTAGACATCGATGCATCTATTCCTATACTGAGACCAAACTCTTTAACAAACTTGTTTGATAACCATACTGGGTTTCATATAGAGGGTTTCTTTTCGTCGTAACAGTTTCCAAATATAGATTTGAAAGATTCTTCACCAACCCTGTGGTAATTTATAAAACATCTCTTGTAGCACGTATTCATAATTTACATTTTTTCCAAATTAATAATAGGTATACAAAAACCTGTGCTCAATCTCTTTGAACACCAACCGTAACTAATGCAATGCGCTGATTTGATTCAACGTGAGATTCCTTTACTATTTATACTTTAGTTTTTGTTTTGATCTCACGGACGGATTTTCGTAAAAAAAAAAATATGGTGATGATGATGGACGGATTTTGATATTTACGACATTATTATGCGTATATATGTAGATACATATACATTATGCATACATATGTATATACACTGATAAACTTCTTGTCAGAAGTAATCTAACGGTACAGGACTCGTATTTAACAACCGTATCAGGTATACGTATGATGTATAAACCGCCACCCACAAACATAAGCACACATGTGCCTTATCATTATTTCTCTTCATTTATACTTGTTTGTACAAACTTCGCTCTATTTATGTTCGATCGAGTTTGTACGTAAACGTCTGTGTAAAAGAGAAAACCCCTGGGCGGTAAAAGTTGTAAGACGAACGCAGTACCCGTTTCATTTTAGTTCATTGTCGTGTTGTGGATACTATCAAGATGTTTTATATTTTTTGTGCATTTTCATCCCTCGATTACCTACACATTTTCAATTTATACGTGATTGATTTTGTTTGTTATTTTGTTTCTACTTGCAGTGTTTGATAAACCTTTAGATATAAGTTTTCAAAATTGGTTTTTGAAGTTACGAATACATAAGTTAATAACTTTAAGAGGCTTATGCAATATTCTATATATTTTTGTAATTTTATATAGATGTCTATGATCCGGAAAGTAGTGGCTTTGCTTTTCGAGTTTAATACTTCTTACAATAAATGTACATTATTACTGTTCTAAGGTCTGTATGAAGACTGATGAATGTACAATAGACTAAGTTTAACACATCCGTGACAAGTGAAAATCTTTAGTAGGAACTGAGAGTTAGGAAAATTAGGCTTCTGCCTAGTCTTATGGATAATGTATGTCAATATATGTATGAATACATAATTAAGAAATATTCAAAGCTTTTTAAATAATTTTAATATATAAACATAAGCATTAGATTATCGTGATATTTTATATTCAACTTTTAATTTATACAGTTTTAGCAGAGACATAATATGATCGGTTCTTACAACACAGCTTCTCATAATTCCACTGGATGGTTACTGAACGTTTTGCTGATAAGATTTACCGCTTCCCGCGTCTATAAAACCACGAAGCAGTGTTATTCGCCGCCTCGGGCACGTACCTCGTTTAACACTTACACAATGTGTACTCACAGACTTATAGGTGAGTTACAGAGTGACCCAGGCTTGAACAAACTTTGGAACTGCAATACGTACGTGTCGGAAACGCGGAACGAAGCGTTGAAGGAATTTCGCAACACAAGTTTACTGGTTGTGATTTTAAAATATAAATAAGCTTTGTATATATAGGGTGAGGCGCGATGGCGCTCAATAGCAGAGGCTTATATCTGATAGTGGACTAATATCGGCTGATGATAATAATTATCATTTATTTTGTGACACTTGTAAGAGTTGCATGTGATGTAAAAACAATTTGGCACAAGGTTCCATTACAATGTCAATTCGGAATCAGCAATTGTAATTACACTTAAGTACCAATTGAGGCAAATTATACAATAATATCTATTAAAAGATTTTTATTATGTACAAATACCGAGAAACGGCAGGGCTGTTTGACTTCAGTTCATGCTTATCTTAAGAACTAAGAAATATTTCACCAGAAAGCGATCAAGGTTTCAAATATAACGGCAGCACCTTAACGTCGTCGCAATTATATTCCGGCATATTAAAAAACGAAAGAAGTTTTTCTTTTAAGAAATTTTAATTTAAAATTTAACATTACTTTAACAACACTAATTACATTAATTTAAAATTAATAACAACATTAATTTAAAACCTTAACAAAACGCGAATAATAAATATCTTTAAACGTTTTGTGAACTTTAGAGGACTAGTTGGGCTATCCTGTACAAACATATGTCGGTATGTATGTATTCAGCCGGTACATTTTTAACCAATGTCAAATAAGTTTGTAGATATGAAGCGAGCTATCAGAAAACAAACGTCAATTAAACAGGTGTATACATATTTAATCTAAGACAGATACGTTAGTACAAATGAAATAAGTAACAAACACACTTTATTACTTTTGAAAACTAGCCGCAGACGAAAGCTCTCAGGCCGAGATACGTAACCGCTCATAATTCCACCGAATGCCTATCGTTCCGTTGATTTACCGCCGCGCTGTCCATAGAGAGCTCGTAGCGTAGACAGCGGAACTATTGCTTCTGCGGACACGTAGCAGATATGAGCTTCACTATTTCACAAAAATTGCTATGTTATCTACTTATAAAGGAGATATGTAGTCGCAAATCGAGATATTTTACTTATATTATGACATTGTTATATTCGTAGCCTTCAATTGTTTGTGTACGTTTATTTGAGTCGTCGTATTTGCGCTGTCGTGTTTGTGCTGTTCTGTTTCGATGTAATGAAGAGATAGTTACTTAATAAGCGTTATTATGCATAGAGTATATTATGTAAACGTGAGGTACATAGTTATGTATCTAATAATTGACAGCGTCTTATAAATTAGTATTATTACTTCATCATCACGCCAACTCCGTACTGACTTACGTCAGTTGCGGATACTTCTATCTTTTCCTTACGAACTGACTTAACAGAATGACTGCCAAATGGTCAAATTTAAGTATTTACTAACAATATTTTTTTCTGTATGAAAAGTAGCTGCGGACCTTATTATAGTAATGTCTATATTTTAAACTCTACTGATCCAAGTCATTATGAGAAATGTTCCAATTTTCTTCGAACATAGAATAAAAGCGGTCAGAAGTGGCACGTATGAATTGTAATTACGGAAACTGCCCGTGGCCTTTAATTTTGTAACTCAATACGGACTGGAGAGTCCTGCAGGAAAAGGTTCCTGTTCAAGTTAATTGCAGTCCTTTGAGACCCGCCGATGATTGTATGGTATCGATAGACTGAAATTCCTTTCGGTCCCCGATTTCCAAAACATTCGCGCAGCTTTATTGTAAGATTTACTGAATAAGCTTCAGTGGTAATGTGAATGTGGTACACATATTCAAAAGCGTGTAAATAACGTTTCGACCTCATTTGGAACGAAGTGATACCTATCATGATAGGTAATGATAAGTAATATCTTAGGAATCTCCACACACGATCGTCTAATCACAAAGTAAGCTTGAAGGGAGCTTGTGTTATGGTAATTAGACAGGTAATAAACTAATGATATACCTGTATGTCGTATATTACACATAAACTAATGATATACCTATATATATTACACCCAGACACAGAACAGGTACCTACTTGTGTACATCACACAAATATTTATTCTGCGCGAGAAACGAAGCCCC
The DNA here is from genome assembly GCA_018245755.1 of Parelbella macleannani. Lineage (NCBI taxonomy): Eukaryota > Metazoa > Arthropoda > Insecta > Lepidoptera > Hesperiidae > Parelbella > Parelbella macleannani. The sequence goes on from DWEE01003982.1 coordinate 7,108, forward strand.
GTTACAACAGTCAGGTTCACTAATCACGAATCAGTTCTGTAACGAGAGATATTTGGCCATCCGTGCACTCTGCCTACCCTGTGAGGAACCCAGCGTAACGATATGACAATAAAAACAGTTTGTTGCAAACCTAATAGTTGGCGTAGCATGTGGTATTCGAGTTTAATACATAGGAACCTCTATTTGTATATATTAAAGATATCATATTTGTATTTTTTTAACATTGGCCAATATTCGCTCTCCCCATATACCTATTACCGCTTCCGTTTTTCAGTATACAAATATAAAAATTGAACAGATTATTAAAAGTAAAAAGACAGATCCACGTAATAGGAATGTAGAGTTACGGTAAAACGGCTAACGGATACCTATTACGCACATAGGGAACGATCGTCGAACAACCTCAGCGACCTCACATACGGAACGATTGTCGAACAACCCCGCGACCTCATTAACCCGGCCGGTTTCATTAATGAGGTGCGCTATTTCAGCGAAGTGCTTAATTAGATTTACATTTTGCGAATTCCGGATTACACAATCTTTTCAACGCGCGTGACGTTTACAAAAAGGCTTTCTTTTTAAATTGCACTCTTCTCATATCACGGCCTCACTATTATGTTTTTATATTCGCGTTGTATTAGTAATAGGTATTAAATATATTTCTTTTTTATAGATGTACATAATATATTAGTGCACCATAAAATAAATTAAAGTTACGGTGTTTGTGTTATGATTATACATAGTAATTTAAAAAATTATAAATATTAAACCAACTAATATGTTAAATAAAAGATCACATATCATATTATTAATTTAACTTTACTTAATTATATTATGATAAGCACGGTTATAAATATTTATTAATTTAAACAGTACGATAATAACTCCTATTGAATATGTTATTCATTATCATCATAAACTGTTTTTATATCACTGTTGAATACGGGTTCCCTCTTATATTGAGAACAGTTAAAACCGTTGTCAGGCTGGCTAAGAACGAGTTGGCTGACTTCATACGCTCCAGAGAACATTATTTAAGAGTCTATGGTTTGCAAGGTTACACTTTCCTTAACTATTACAGCGTGTCTATAAACTAAAACCGCAGATTACTTTATGAACGATAGGTGCGCGACAAGATTTGATCCAAGGATTTCTGAAGCGGAAGTACGAATTTAAAATTGCTAGATTAAACATATAGTAAATATTACTTTTAGTTAGTAAAACAATTGAATGAAACCAGGCAAATGTAAAGTTGTTTATTTTGCTTCTATTTTTACGGTGTATTTGTACATTATATTATTAATCGTATTTTTTTACTTGGTTACATATTCATTACAAAGCTATGTTCCTAGGCTTTCCAAGTTGAGTTCGATTTGTATACAACACCTTTTAGGGTTTGTAGTAATCTGCCTATCTCAATCCACGGCTGGACATAGGCCTTCCCCAATGAGCGCTTTCGCGCTCTTCCCTCGGCTTGTCGCATCCAGCATCTGCCTGCAGCCTTTCGCAGATCGTTTTCCTATTTTCATTGAATGATACAAATTTTCCTACTATTTATACAAAGATCTCGTTTGTTGCGTTTTAACTATATACATATATAATAGAAGACGTATGGGAGATAACGTTCAGAAGATCAACCATGATTATATTCGATTTATCTCTAAATCTGTTGCGGATTAAAACAAAAGGCTGGGTATGGTACGGTGGCTGGTGATTTAATCTCGTGAAATACGGCTTGCGATGCTTATCTTAAGTGAAAATGCTTAGCTAAATATTGCTACAGTGCCGTTTTTTCTTTTATGCTTTCGGGTCAACGCGTTGTCTTTGTTGGATATGAAATATGTTTGTTCGAGACTTTGCACGTGCAAGTAATATTATAGAACAATTGTGCGAATATTTTTCTAGTTAATAATACCTTTATATATATTATCTTTTGATTGTGTTTAGTATGAGTTACCACTTAGTACTAAAACAAAAAAAACTGTTCCCTAAGACGTGTAAAATCTGCCAACCCTTATTTGGAAAACATGGTAGAGTATGGCCTCTCAGTCTCAGAGAAGACCTGTGTTCCAACTGTGGAATGATAAAAGAGCTGAGACATAATCAAATGACCTTATGACTCAAGTGATATCTGCGTACCCTGCAAGGTACCTACCCACCTTGCAGGGTAGGCACAGTCCATCGGGTATCAAATACTCTACCCTTGTATATCTACTCATATCTGACTCGCTTCTTCTGTATCCATAACATTCAATTAACGAAATTAGTTTTTGAGTATTACCATATTATGATTTAAATCAAATACCTACATTTCCAAAATTTCCTTCTTCAGTTTTATTGCGCGCGACGCAATTTCCTCCACGAAATTAAGGTCAAAACATTTACGTCCTTTCCAATACGGCTACCGATGACAAAATATTTCGGTTCAAACGCGACATCAAATGCGTATATAGATTTAATAATTATATCCACACTTATATCTATAAGTATACGAATATATATACTAGTTGTTATCACCGACTTTGCTCGCTCGCCCGTGCTAGTGAGATATTTTCCATTACAAATTATGCACATCAAATATTCATAAAATCGCTGCATTCATTTTACCGAGATACAGAAATAATAAGATTTTGACGTAAAAAAATATTACAAGAGATCGGTATAAAATAGGTATATAGGTACGTCACAAATAATATTTTCAAATAACTTTAACATTTAAAGAAATCATCCCAGTTAATACCTTATTCTACCATAGAATGTGTTGTGACTGTTTATATGTATACATAATTATAATTGTATGTAGGTAACGGTTTGACTTAGATACGTAAATTTTTCGGGTATTTCCGCCGCGACTTCGCTGCAACTTAAGAAGACCCTGTATACTATTTCATTGTTTGTATAAAATATTTTGTTTTCCGTATAATAATTGTTAAGCGAT